>CAUYUJ010021983.1:77500-87148 GCA_963575745.1 Prorocentrum cordatum
CACGGCGTTATGGGTAGGGTGTTCGGGTTAGGGGGCTTGGACGTCGCGTGCTTAGGGTTGGGATGTCAGAGTAGGTTGTCAGGATTCGGGGTAGACTGTTGTGGTTGGGGTGCTCGTGTGCTGTGGTTTCGGCTAGCCTGTAAGGGCTAGGTTGGTACAGTGTGCCTGTAAGCGTTAGGGTTCTTAGGGTGTTGGGGTTGGGTTGTTAGTTGGGGGCAGGGTGTGAGTGTTAGCGATGGGGCTAGGGTGCTGGGTGTCAGGTTGTCACAGTGAGAGGGGTAGGGTACTTCGGGCTACGGTTAGGCTGTCAGTCTGAGGGTGTTAGGATTAAGGTGCTAGTTTAGGGTTCGGGCGGTAGGGTCGAGTGTTTGTGGTAGGATGATATTATTGAAATTCGTAGCCGTTTGGCTCAAGCCGTGTGGCTCAAGCCATGATGGTTCGGCATGTGGGCAGCCATTATGTCTTGTCACGCTCTAGGTGGCGCATGGGGCCACCATTGCGACATATGGATGTGCACTGTTATTGCTCGTGGACAGGTGTGGTTGCTCTGTGCTCATGCATTCGACTCTGCAGACGCTCTTCTGCGAAGCGTACAGCAGATGTTTCGTAATTGTTCGCTTCATCTCAGGCTATCAGTGAGCTGCGACCGCCAGTGGCCTCCTCGCCTATGAAGATTGCGCAAGGCGTTGGCAGGCGGCTCTGGACACCGTTGTCTTCGTTCGGCAGTTCCCGGAGGGGGCCACCAAGCGGACCCACATTCAGCGAGGCTCCTGCAGCACACGGCGCGCAGACAGAAGCAGGTCCTGCGGCACGGCATTACACAGACGCGGTGCGAGGGCGGCAGACAGGACTGTGGTTCATTTGTTCCAGGAAGTGCCCCGACTCAGTTTCTGCACCCGAGGCGGACACGCAATACATGGGGTCTCCAAAGGGTTCGCAGTTCAGGCAGGAGCAGAAAGATAAGGTGATATTGGCGAAGTACAGTGCGCACGTTTCATGCTCTGGTGGCGGAGTGCTTCCTCCACGAATTTTGCAAGGTCGGTGGAAACCACGAATCCGCCAACCAGGCAAGGCAGACCTCCACTGGATTCAGTCGTGAGGGATTGCACCACGCTGAAGAGACAAAGCAAAAGAGCAGTGAGGCTATGCGTGGAAAACGGAGCCCCTTTTTTCGGTAAGCACTACATGGATGGGGCTAAGCAAAAGACGAGTGAGGCTCAGCTTGGAAAACGGAGTCTCTTCTTCGGTATGTGCCACGCTGAAGAGACAAAGAGTGAGGCCCAGCGTGGAAAAATGGAGCCCCTTCTGGGGTAAGCACCTCACTAAAGAGACAAAGCAAAAGATGAGTGAGACTAAGCGTGAGAACCGGAACCCTTCGTTCGTTCAGCACCACGCCGAAGAGACTAAGCAAAAGATGAGTGAGGCTAATCGTGGGGACCGAAACCCTTTGTTCGGTAAGCTCTTCATTGAAGGTAACAGTTAAGATAAAAAACAGGCAACACATCAGTGGGGCCAAGCGTGGGGACCGGAATCCTTTCTTCGTCAAGCACCGTTTTGAAGAGGCAAAGCAAAATATTAGTGATGCTAAACGTCGGGACCGGAAGACTTATTCAGGTAAGCGCCACACTGAAGAGACAAAGCAAAATATGCGTGAGTCTAAGCGAGGTAACCCCCAAGCGAGGAGCAAATTATAAGTGGGGCCGAGTGCCAGAAGCAGCGGTGCGAGGAGAAGGTGTGAGACACAGCCCAGGTTATGGACGTGAATGGGAGAAGCAAGAGGCAAATCAGGTCATGCGCGTTCATCGGCACCCTTTACCGAGTTTCGCCGCCGCAAACCAGCAAGAGCGACGAGCGTCGACTGCTGGGAATAGGGCCATCCACCCGTGGGCCGAGCAAGGCGTCTGAGAGGCTCGTTTTGCTCTTCCTCGTCTTCTCCCTGTTCCCCCTCACTTCAGTCTTTGTGGGGACATTCGCCGCGTCCGCGTATTATCAGGCTGAGGGTGTCAGAGTGTTTGGGTCATGCTGCTACTCATTGGGTGAGGGCTAGCATGTGAGAGCTAGCATGTCAGGGTTCGACTGTCAGGGTAAGGGTGCTTAGGGTTAGGGTCAGCGTGTCATGTTTAGAGTTTCGATGCTAAGGTATTAGGGTTAGGGTTAGGATCAGGGCATGGGGTCAGGGTGTTAGGCTTAGGGTGTGAGGGGCATGGTGTTGGGGTTGGGTATTATGGTCAAGGTGTTCAGGGTGCGCGATTTAACGTCAGAGTTTTAGGGTGTCAGGGTCAGTGCGCTTAGGGCTAGGGTGTGAGAGTGTCAGGGTTCGTGTGATCAGGCTGTCGTGCAATCAGACGTAGACATATCTCATATCTGGGTCCGGGGTATCATATTAGACTTCATTTGCTAGGGTGCACGGATTGGATTGTTCTGAGTATGTCTCCAGGGTTCGGGTGTCAAGGGATTAGGCGCTAGGGTGTCCAGGATAGGGGGTCGGCGTTATGGTGTTCGTGCCGGAATGCTTGCGGACAGAGGGGGGTCCAAAGGGGTGTCTCCTACCAGCCCAAATGGTAGGAGAAGAAAAGGACCTCCTTTGAACATGTGGGGGGAGGGGAGGAGGGGGGGCGGGTCGGTGATGATGGTTCTGATGGGGGTGGGTGGGGGGATCGGGAAAACAGGGAGGTGGAGGTCCAACCCCCCCTCTCTGGGTAAACCAGCGGCGCGCCCACCATGACTCTCCAGCGCACCGGAAGCCTCTCCCAGTCCCCCCCCCCAGTCTCCACGCCGGCCCCGCCCCTCCCTTGGAGCATCTGGAGCCCTTCCTCGTCTTCATTCCTCACCCCCTTTCGTGGAGCCCACCGTCTTCCCCTTCCACCCCCCCATCCTCCTCGAGAGAGCTCCTCCTCAGCCTCGTCCTCGCCGCCCCCCGCCAGGGCATCCCGTAGTTCCCAGGCCCTGGGCGCCAGGCCTTGCTGAGATGAACTGCGTCTCGCGCGGACAGGACGCCCGCCTCAGGAGGCACCCCGTGATTCCCAGGCCCTGGCCCGCGGGCGCCGCCGAGTGGCGCCCCGCGGCCCCTGGGCTCGGGGCGCCACGCCCAGGGGCCTCGAAGCGCGGGCCACCTCCAGGAGTGCGTACTGCGGGCGCCAGGCCGTTGATATGAACCGCGGGGTGGCCTTCAAGGAGTGCGTCTTGGCGCGCGCAGCACGCCCGCCCCAGGGCACCCCATTCCCAGGCCCTGGCCCGTGGGCCTTCAGGAGTGCCTGTTGCAACTGCCAGGCCCTGGTGTGGGTTGCGGGTGGCCGTCAACGAGTGCGTCGTGCGCGCGCAGATCGCCGACGACGACGACGAACAGATCACGGAAGAGACACTCCTGAAGGCATCCTACACTGAAGCGATGCAGGACGCCCCCTGGCTGGCCAGGTCCACGGCAAGGGCCCAGCTCCTGCGGAGGTATGGGGCTTCTTCCGAAGCGCGATTCGACGACTCGAAGAAGAAGAATAATAAGAAGAAGAAAAAGAAAAAACAGAAACTCAAACTCTTGGCGCTCCGCGCGGATTTCTTGCATCCGCTCTGGGCCCCCCTGGCGGCCCCTCCGGCGCCGCCCATGGCGCGCTCCGCGCTCCAGGATCCAAGGAATCCGCGCGGAGCGCCAACAGTTATGATTTTGCAGCTTTCCTTCTCTCGGTACGCAAGCGGCACTCCTGCAGATATCCTACACTGAAACAGTGCAGGAGGCCTCCAAGCTTGCGATGTCCAGGGCCAGGGGTTCGACCTGTGGAAGTATGGGGAGTTCTTCCGAAGCGCGATTCGAGCACACTAGAGGCACTCCTGACGGCATCCTACACTGGAACAATGCAGGAAGCCTCCAGGCTGTGTAGCTCCAGGGCCAGGGCTTCAACTCTGTGGAAGTATGGTGATTCCTTCCGAAGCGCGATTGGACCACACTAGAGCCACTCCTGACGGCACCCTGCCCTGGAACAGTGCAGGAAGCCTCCAGGCTGTCTAGGTCCAGGGCCAGGACCCCAACTCTGTGGACGTATGGGGAGTTCTTCCGAAGCGCGAGTCGAGCACACTAGAGGCACTCCTGACTCCGAAGCGCGATCCGAGTGCGCGAGAGGCGCCGCTGACGGCACCCTGCCCTGGAACAGTGCAGGAGGCCTCCAGGCCGTGCAGGTCCAGGGCCAGGGGCCCAGTTCTGTGGAAGTGTGGGGGAGTTCGTCTGCAGCGCGGTTCGACTACGGAAGAGGCACTCCTGACGGCATCCTGCACGGCAGCCGTGCGGGAGGCCACCAGGGGCCCTGCAGCAGGGGACCCACGCCCGCGGAGGCGGAGCCGCCCCTCCTGCTTCTCCCGCTCCAGAGGCCGTATTACTACTAATAATAATAATAATGGTAATACTATAGTTAAAACAATTAAAACAATATTAAACATAAGAATAATATTAATCATCAGAAGAATAATAAGATGTAAGAAATATAATACTCGTGATCATTTCCGATGCGCCCCCCACTGCCCGCGGCGCTGGTCTTGTTCGCCGTGGCGTGCCTGTGGACGGCCCCGAGGCCCTCGGACGGTTCTGCCCGACACGGCCGTGGGCGGAACAGGCACACATCCATATCCTGCTAGCCCGGCGGGCCGGGCCCGAGGACCACGACCCTGTGGATGCGGAGCTCTGTTTTTGTTTGTTCGTTCGCGGCTGCCTCGCGAGGAGCGCATCCACGGGATCGCGAACTCGAGTCCCGACCGCGAGGGCGTGGACATGGACACGTCTGCAGCGCGCGCAGGAGGCCCAGGGGTGAGGGCCAGTCGCTCCAGGGCCTTCTGGAGCGTTCTCTCGTGATGAGCGTGCTCGAGCGCTCCCCAGCCCCGCCAGCTCTCAGAGATTCCCAGCTCATCCTCCGGGAGTGGACAGATGCACTTTGAGCAAAACGACACAGGGCCAGATCCAGCGGGCGCAGGCCCGGAGATCTTGCCCCCGCACCACCGTCCCAACAGAAACGGGCAGGGCAATGCGCTATAGTCGACGGGGCGGGGCTGGTCGTTCATCAACCTCCGAGTCTCCCTTGGACTGCGTCCTCATCCTGAAGTCTTGGTGAGGAGGAGGAGGAGGGAGGAGGAGGAGGAGGAGGAGGAGGAGGAGGAGGAGGAGGATGAGGGAGGAGGAGGAGGAGGAGGGGGGAGGAGGAGGGAGCGGAGAGGGGGAGGAGGAGGAGGGAGGAGGAGGGAGGAGAAGGAGGAGGAGGGGAGAGAGATGAGGGGGAAAAATGAGGAAATGAGGAGGAGGGAGGAGGGAGGTAGCGGAGGAGGTAGAGGAAGGAGGAGGGAGGAGGAGGGAGGGAGGGGGAGGGGAGGAGGAGGAGGAGGAGGAGGAGGAGGAGGAGGAGGAGGAGGAGGCGGCTGGCGGTCCGAGTCCCCCCCGCCCCCCCCTCTCGCGGAGAGCGCCCCCCCAGGTCGGCAAGAGGCTCTCGCTGGCCACGGCGCTGGCCCTCGCGGCCGCCGCCGCCTGCGACGGCGGGCGTCTGCCGCTGGCCCTGACGCTGTGGCGGGAGGCCGGGAGGAGCCGGATGGCAGCCGCCGGAAACATCGGGGACGAAGGCGACGAAGACGACGAAGGCGACGACGGCGAAGACGACGACGGCGACGGCGACGGCGACGACGACGACGTTGGCGAGGACGAAGGCGAAGGCGCTGACGACGACGACGAAGACCACGACCACGACCCCGACCCACGACCCACGACCATGACCACGACCCACGACCACGATTTTGACGTGTCGACGACGACAACGACGACGACGGCGGCGGCGGCGACTGCGACGGCGATGGCGACGACGACGAACTGAGGAAGAAGAACACGGGCTTCGACGTGTTTGGCCTCCTCGGGGCTCCCTCGAGGGCTCCCTCGTTCGTCGCCACGGCAAGATCCGCCTCCAGGCCCTGCTGGGAACGCCCTCCAAGACAGGCCCAGGCGACGACGACAACGGTGACGGCGATGGCGCTCGAGGACGTGAGGCAGAGGCTGCTGCACGTGTTCAGTCCTTTTTGCCCTCTAGAGGCCTCGATCGAGGGCCCCCCTCCGGCCCGTCAGGGCCCCGCCCGACCCAATCGTCTGGACCGCTCCCGCTGGACTGCTTGAACGCTCGCCTCGCCACCTCGGATGCCCCGCCCGCCCGACCGAACCGCCCGGTTGGGGCCCCGCCCGCTTGACTGCTTGAACGCCCGCGCGCCCTAGATGGGGACCTCACGGAGACTACTTCCGAGAGCTGCCAGACGGCGGTTGCGGCGGCGACTCGGAGACTTTCAGGGCTAACGGAGGTCCGAGGATGGTCCACGGTAATCCTGCGGCGGTCGTTGGCGACCGGCGGCGTCCCGCCCCCTCCCTCCCACTCCAGACCTCGGGCGGATTGTTTTTTCCTAACCATCCTGTGGTTTTGGGTCTTCGTTTTGAAGAGACGGTGCCCCGCGTTCCTCCTCTCCTCCCCCTCCTCCCTCCTCCCTGCGCTTCACCCACCCAGTGAAGCGTTGCGTGGCCCCATAGGGAGCTCCACCTGAGGGCCCAGTGGCGGAACTCGCATGGCGGCCCCGCCTAATTTTGGCACATCCCTCACACGCTTCGCGGCCCCTATACGGTGCTCCACCGAAGGTCCCAGTGGCGGAACTCGCATAGCATCCCCGCCCCATTTTGGCGCACCCCTCATAGCTTCGTGGCCCCATAGGGAGCTCCACCTAAGGTCCCAGTGGCGGAACTCGCATGGCGGCCCCGCCCCATTTTGGCACCCCTCACGTTGCGTGGCCTCATAGGGAGCTCCACCTAATGTCGCAGTGGCGGAACTCGCATGGCGGCCCAGCCCCATTTTGCTACACCTCTCACACGTTTCGTGGTCCCACAGGGAGCTCCACCGAAGGTCCCAGTGGTAGAACTCGCATGGCGGCCCCGCCCCTTTTTGGCACACCCCTCACACGTTTCGTAGCCTCATAGGGAGCTCCACCTGAGGTCCCAGCGGCGGAACTCGCATGGCATCCCCGTCCCCTTTTGGCACACCCCTCAAGGTCCCAGTGGCGGAACTCGCATGGCATCCCCGTCCAATTTTGGCACGCCCTCACACGTTTCGTGGCCCCATTGGGAGCTCCACCTGAGGTCCCAGCGGCGGAACTCGCATGGCGGCCCCGCTTAATGTTGGCACATCTCTCACACGCTTCTTGGCCTCATACGGAGCTCCACCGAAGGTCCCAGTGGCGGAACTCGCATAGCATCCCCGCCCCATTTTGGCACACCCCTCATAGCTTCGTGGCCCCATAGGGAGCTCCACCTAAGGTCCCAGTGGCGGAACTCGCATGGCGGCCCCGCCCCATTTTGGTAAACCCCTCGCACGTTTCGAGGCCCCATGGGGAGCTCCACCGAAGGTCCCAGTGGCAGGGTTCGCATGGCGGCCCCGCCCCAATTTTGGCGCACCACTCACATGGTTCGTGGCCCTATAGGGGGCTTAACCGAAGGCCCCAGTGGCAGGGTTCGCATGCTGGCCCCGCCCCATTTTGGCGCACCCCTCACACTTTTCATGGCCACATTGGGAATTTCCCTTGCTTCGTCCCATCTGCCCTGCGGTTCTCACACTTGCGTATGGTTGGGTCCTTCGCCCGGATTTTTTGGTGGTCGTTTCGCTCATTCCTCCGGCCGGCCCATATTGTAGCACTGGTGCTACATTTTTGCGTGCTCGTGGCGAGCGAGAAGGAGGAGGAGGAGGAGTAGGAGGAGGAGGTGGAGGAGGAGGAGGAGGAGGAGGAGGAGGAGGGAGGAGGAGGAGGAGGAGGAGGAGGAGGAGAAAGAGGAGGCGAGGAGGAGGAGGAGGAGGAGGATGAAAAGGAACGGAGGGGATTAGGATGAGGAGGAGGTCTCTCGACGGTTTCTTGCGGCATTTCGGGGCCAAACTGGATCCTTGGAGCTGTCTTGAGAGCCTCCTGGGACGTCTTAGAGCCCTCTTGGGCTGTCGTGCGGTCCTCTGGGGCCATTTTGGAGCCCTCCGAGAGGCCTCTTGGGCTGTGTCTGGGCGATCTCAGCGGCCTCATGGGCCGTATTGGGGAGAGATTGTGGGCCTCTTGGCCATTCTTGAAGCGTCGAGAAGCTGTAAATGTGAGAACGAAGAAAGAATCGACACATGCAATGAACATCGATGGTTCTTACTTCTTGGGGCCTGCTTGGGAGTACTTCTGGAGGCGTTTCGGGGCGTCTGGGAGGCTTCTTGAGGTGTCTGGAGGCAATCCTGGGCGTCTTGGAGCGATCCCGTGGCGTCTCGGAACCCTCGGACATTATCTTGGCGACTTATTCGGGGCATCTCGGCCCTTGTCGAGGCTTTCTGGGGGGCCTTGAATGCGGCGCCCAGGAACAAAACCATCTCTCAGGTGTCAAAGCTTTCTTTTCGGCCGGGTACCCCCAGGGGCGGCCCCACGCGCGCGCGCACTGGAAAACTCTGAGCCAGTCACCAGAGATTTTGGCACGCCTCTGGCCTGTTGTGCCGGCGAGCATCCTTGCGTTTTTCCTTCCACGCCCGCCGTTTTCGGACCCTGGGGCCAGCAAAGTCGGGTCGCGTTAGGAATTGGGAAGTGGGAAGGGGCCGATACCTCTGGGAGACGGGAGCGATGACTCTAGGGGAAGGTACTCTTGGGGGAACAGGCCGATACCCCTTGGAGGACGAGGAGGAGGAGGAGGAGGAGGAGGAGGAAGAGGAGGATGAGGAAGACGAGGAGGAGGAGGCGGATGGGAGGATGAGGAGGAGGGGATGGGGAATATGAAGGAGGAGAAGGAGGAGAGGAGGGGAGGGAGGAGGGCGGAGGAGGAGGAGGAGAGGTAGGGAGGAGGAGGACCAACTGGGAGGCGGGGGGAGGAGGATGGGAGGAGGAGGAGGAGGAGGAGGAGGAGGAAGAAGAGGAGGAGGCCGAGGAGGAGGAGGATGATGAGGTGGAGGCGGATGGAGGAGGGAGGAGGGAGAAGGAGGAGGAGGAGGAACTGGGAGGGGCAGGAGGAGAAGGAGGAGGAGGAGGAGGAGGTAGGCCAAGGCGCAGCACTCTTCAGTCGAGCACTCGCACGTCTGCTTGGCGCGTGGACGGCCGTCGCGTTTTCGTCCGTCTAGCGCTTTGGCACAGCCTTGCTGTGCATGTTCGTGTTGTTCGGGGATGAAGCAATCCTTGTCTTGGTTTTCGTGTGGGACATGTATTCGCTCCTCCCTCTTCCCCCCAAGGCGGCAGCCAGAAACGGACAGCCTTGGAGGGAACAGCAGGCTGCCATGCCCAAACATCTGTCATGTCGTCATGTTTCCAATGTGCTCTCTCCCTCTGCCCGAAGGGGCCACGCGGCACTCTGGGTGGACAGCGACAGCTTAGGAATGGGCATGGCCATCATTATTCCATCCTCTTCCTCTTCCGCGTCCTCCTGGAAGCTCATCCATGTTGCTCGTCCTCCTGACTTCCCACACATATCTCTCCCTCCCTCCCCTCTTTATGCTTCCCCTACGGTCTCTCTCTGACCGCATCCCTTCTCTTTTTCCTGCTCGTGTTCTCTCGCTTCTGTCCTCCGATCCTATCTGTCACCTTCCACTGTTTCCTCCCGGATTGCTCCTTCCTCACTCCTCAGCTTCCATGTGTCTCGCCGACAGGGAACGT
>CAUYUJ010021983.1:87248-107248 GCA_963575745.1 Prorocentrum cordatum
ATGAGGGGTGGGACGGTGGCAGATCATGTCATTGGGAAACGCGAGAGAACGGTGCGAGCGCGGTGGGCAGCAAAGGCGGCATCTCCGCCAAATGAAGGCAAGGCGGCATGTCCGCCAAGGGCTTGCGAGAGTGGAAAGGCGGCATCCCCGCCAAACGAAGGGCTGCGGTGGTAACGAGTGGAGTGGCGATGGCAACGAAGAAATGTTTTTTTCAACAACAATAACAATTGTACGAAATCACACACCTCGTCATGAGCGGCCCAACTGCCGCCCCTGCCAAGGAGCTGCTTCGCCTCTGCTTCGTCTCCGACCGCCAATCGATGGGATTCCCAACGGTGTCGCTGGCCTTCGCGTGCCACAGCTCGCGCGGTAGGGTCTCGGGCAGGACGCGCTCGAGCAGGAGGGAGTTAGGCAAGCGCTTCGCCTCGCCAAGTGAGGCATCGGAGCGCGATGAGCAGCAAAGGCGGCATCTCCGCCAAATGAAGGCAAGGCGTCATGTCCGCCAAGGGCTTGCGAGAGTGGAAAGGCGGCATCCCCGCCAAACGAAGGGCTGCGGTGGTAACGAGTGGGGTGGCGGTGGAAATGTTGTTTCACCAACAATAGCAATTGTACGAAATCACACACCTCGTCAGGAGCGGCCCAACTGCCGCCCCTGCTCACGAGCGGCCCAGCGGCCGCGGCTTATTCGGGTCCTTCTCCACCTTTTTCAGGCCGTACTTCATGATGTACTGGGCCACCATGGGGCGCTCAGGTGCTGTGCTTCTGCGCCTCCTTGAGCATCCCCGCGATGGCCCTCGCCGCCGAGCTCGCTTCCTTCTGGATGCTGATGGCCTCGTCCTGCGTGATCGTCAACGCCACGCCGCTGTGCACGCGCTTCTGCGCCACCGCCTTCATGACTGCCACAGACTTCCTCGCCGCCTTCGCGTTCTTCACAGCCATGACGGCACCTTGTCCGCCTTCTCATGCTCGAGGTACCCGTCCAGCTCTGTCTCGAGCCTCGTTGCGGTGCCGATCCACTTCAGCGCCAGGTTTTTCTCCTGCGTCTCCTTCTTGGCCTGCTCGGCCTTCTCCCTCGCTTCCTGTCGCCTCCGCTCCTTCTCAGCGTCCTTATCCCTGCGGAGCCTTCGGGGTTGTCCGAAAATGACAACGCTTCGAGCCGAGCGAAATCAATAACCCGATCCGAACCTGAAGAGTTGAACGGAAACCGAAAGCGAATGCGAAGCCCAGGCGACACCCCTGCGTTGAACCCCCAAACGGCCTGCTCTTGCTCCTGTCCTTGCTCTTGCCGCGGCTCTTGCGCCTGCCCTTGCGGCGGCTCTTGCTCCTGTCGCGGTCGCCGCGCGAGCGGCTCCTGCTGCGGTTGGTGTCGCGACGTCTGTCGCGGCGTCTGCTCCTGCTGTCGCGCCTGCCCCTGCTGTCGCGCCTGCTCATGCTGCGCCTCCTCCTCCTGCGCCTGTCAGACCTGCGCCTGCGGCGCCGCCTGGATCTGGACATGTCGCTCTCGTCGCTTCTGTCGCCCTTGTCGCCGCCGTGCTCTGCGACGCCCGTCGAGGCCGCTGCCCGCGGGCCGCTCTGCTTCGCCTGCGTCCTCTTATCGGTGTATAGCTCGTTGCGCACTGCGGCCTCCACTGTCTCGCTCCAGGCCGCCTCCAATTGCGGCCTGTACGTCCACTCCCCGAGATCAGGGTTCCACCTCTTATCCTGCACATTATCTTCAATCTTTTTCGCGTCGAAGCCGTCGTGCGCCCACTTCCTCAGCGGAAGGTTCTTGCCACCCTTGCGGACGCGCTCCTCCTCCATCCGTTGGACAGTGATTGAGCTGACCACGAAGGCTTCAATGCGATCGAGGTTCGACAGCCCAGGATCTTCTGCCAGATCCTTGTAGAACTGCTGCTTGAACTCACTCTTCATTTGGGCGAAACACTTTGGCGGCCACTGTCCGAACCTCCGAGAAAGGCGCACCCCGTTCGTGTTGCACGCGTCGCACTGGTAAGTCGACTGGCCCTTCGCCTTGATCCTGTAGTTGCACTCCTTTGCCGTGCGACAGCAGCGGTTGCAACGCTCGATGCTATGCCCGATGCCATGCACATCCACGAACTCCCCTACCTGGGGAGCGCCTGCTGGCGGATCGTCCTGAGCTGCCTCCTCCTCCTCCGCCTGCGGCGCTGCCGCCTCGGGCGAGCGCTCCTCATTCTCAACCTTGGCTACCGCGCCCTGCGGTTGAGCCTCTTCCTCCTCAAGCTCACGCTTGGCACTCTCAAGCTCATCCTGTTTGACGCCGAGCTCGGAACCAATCTCGTCGCCGCGCTCCTCGGAGCCCGATGCCGCCTCTGACGCTGCGTCGTCCGGCTCTGGTGGCAAAGCCGCTGCGCCCTGAGGAGGCAGTTCTTTGGCGGGAGCTGCGGCTGACGCAGCTTTGCGAGCCGTCCTCAACGCTGCGGGGTGCTTACCTTTGCCCTTGCCTTTGCTTTTCCCGCGTGCCTTCGGCGGCCCTGCGTCGGTCACTGCGAGCGGCGGCACAAGCTGTCCAGTCAGTGTCATCTGCGTCCCCGATAGCTTAGCTTTCCCACGGGGCTTCGCTGCGGGCGCCTTGGTCATCACTCCCTTGTTTTTCGGCCTGTCTGCTCCGAACATCACTGCCAGAGAATGCTGCTGGTGATCTTCAGCGGGCGGCGTCCCCGCCATGGCGGCGTGACCGCCTTGGCACGCGAGAAGCCGCGCGTCGCGCGCGGCCCTGATGACAAGATGAGCTGGACGCGAAGCGATGACGAAGAAAACGCGCGGTAAGTGAGGCGGGATAGCCGCCAGCGGAATAGCCGCTTCAAAGGTGGAGGGAGGGGTGGAGTGAGGTATGAAGGGGGCGGCATATCCGCCAGCGGACTCGCCGCTTGAGAGGGTGCAGGGGCGCGGCGAGGGAGGCGGATTGGCGCCAGCGGACTAGCCGCTCGAAGCGTGGCGGACGCACGAGGTGATACGGATACTGAAATGAATTGCGCGCAACATGACAACCACACAAAATTGACATCATGTTATCATATGTTATCATATGTTATCAGGCGTGTGATAACACCATGCTAACACATGAAAACACCTGATAACATGTTATCAGGTGTTATCAGGTGTTATCAGGTGTTATCAGGCGCGTGATAACATCTGCTAACATATGATAACAGCCAACTTTTTTTTGCCAGTGCATGGCGGCGGCGTAGCGGCACGTCCGCCGAGTTAGTTAAGCGGAGCAGCAGGGGCGGAGCGGCGCCCTGCGCTACCGACCGCGGACGGCGCCGCGTGCTTCAAACCGCTGCCTGCGCGGCAGCGAAAAGACGGGCGAGCGCGGAAGCGAGGCGCGCTGCCTGAGCGGCAGCGAAGAGACGGGCGAGCGCGCGCAATCGGGGCGCGCTGCCTGAGCGCCATCATATGCAAGGCGATGGGGGGGGTGGGCGGACATGGCGATGCAGCACATCCAGAAAATAGCCGCACTCATTCTTATGCGGATGCAGTTTTCTCCACCCAGCCCTTTTGCCAAATCCCATCCAACCGCCCACCTGTTTTATCCGCCGAAGTTCCCTCACCTTCCTCCCGCTCCGCTCGTCCACTCGCCCCCATATCGCCTTGCATTGGGGGGCGGCTACTCGGCCGCCTGCGTGGCCAAAATTCACCTCGGCGTGGCGGCCTTCACGAATTGAGTGCGGATGGAGTGTGTGGGGGTGTCCTAATTTGTTCTGACACAGGGGTGTGGATTGAAATTGCGTTGGAGGAGTGGGAGGGGGGCGTGTAGGGCCGACGCGTCGCGCCGCCTGCGCGAATGAGGCTACTGATGCTGAGGCGACATCAGTGCTGCCAGCCGTGCACCTGCACCTACGAGGTCGCGTTGCGCACCAGCCAGCTCGCGAGCACGTCCTCGCACTCGGCGATGCATTGCTCCTCTTGGCGGAAAGCGTTCACCGCGCGCTCCGCTATCTGGCGCACATCTGCGTCGCAGTACGCGCGCGGCGCAACGAGTCGAGCACAGCCTGGCACTGGGTGCCGTTGAGCACCACGATGCTATCGGGCGACATCTGGCTGGCCAACGCCGTGGACATCCTCATGCCCGCCGTGGCTGACGAAGCTGCGCCTGTCGATCCGCTGCCCTCCGAGAACGCGTCCTTCAGCTGGTGCGAGCGCTCCACGCGGGATTGTGGAGGGATTGGCGCCAGCTCGACCTTCGGCGCCCCCTTGCGCCTTTTGGCGGAGCCCCAGTTGGCCTTCTCCTCCTCCCTTTGGCGCCACTCCGCGAGGTCGACTTCCCACGAGTCGGGCTCGAGTGCGACAGCAGCTACCTCCGCTTCGTCCTCGCTCAAGTCGTGGTACGGCGACACGCGAAGGTGGTTCACCAGCTTGTTCCTGGCCGCCTCCACTGTCTCTCCCTGGAACCACTTGCCGCCCCTTTTTGCAGCTGCTGCTCTGTGGGCACTTGAAGCCGAACATGACGGTCTTCTCGCCCTGCTGGCCTGCCATGGCGGCAGGGCGAGAAGTGCACGGCTAGCGCAGGGGCGGCGTGGGGCGCGAGCCTGTGCGCGCCTAGATTCGAGCCGATACAGCGTCCCAACAACAAAAACATACATGTGTAAGAGGCGCGGTGGCATCGCACCTTTCGGGATGCCAGCAGGCGGCGGCGGCGGTTTAGCCGCCAATGGAGGGCTCAGGGCGGCGTGGCCGCCAATGGGCGGTTTAGCCGCCAATGGGCGGCGTGGCCGCCAATGGAGGCTTCAGGGCGGTTTAGCCGCCAATGGGTGGCTCAGGGAAGGACTGGTGTTTTTTTTCCCACCGCATAGAACAAACCCGATGCGCCGATGCTCGTATCTGAACGGCGGTTGTCCGCCAGGCGGGGGGAGGCGGCGCGTCCGCCAATGAGATAGATCGGCAACGAAGAGAGGGGAGGCGAGATGAGATGAGACGAGGCGGGGAGAGGCGGCGCGTCATGACGCGTCAGCGCGGATAGCTGCAACTATCCGCGCTCGAATTACGGAAGCTATGCACCTCAGCCCGCCTGCAGGTCCACACGATCACCCTACAAGAAGACATCTGGGCGGGCGGGCGGGCGCGGCTTCGCTGGCGGTGGTGTCATCTTGCTTGTCGGCTGCAGCCGACTCCCTGCCCTCGGCTGCACCATGCTGGGCTTCCCTGCTGGCGGCTGCATGGTCTTCGGCGGCGGCGGCCCCATGGCCTTCCGCGGCGGAGGCGGAACTGGAGGGTTCATCTTGCCAGTCCTCCACGGCGCCTGCTGAGGCATCGTCTTGGGCAAGTTCGGCGCCTTGGGCTCCCGCGGCATCAGCTGGGGCTTGGGGGCGCGCGCCTCGCGCACCCGCGGCGCTGCCTTGCTGCCGCGCAGCTTCGCGTACATCTCGCGCTTTGCGCCACCTCGGTTCCCCCAGCGCTTCGCATTGGCGCGCCGCGCCTGGCCCTGCCACGTCTGCGGCCCGCCCATGGCGGGGCCAGGCGGGCCGCGGTCGCGGAACTTCTTGTTGTCGTACTTCATCTGGTACTCCTTGAGCACGGCGAGCACGTTCTCCGACCGCCAGTCGATGGGATTCCCAACGGGGTCGCTCAGCCAGGCTCGCAGCTGCGTCCTGAACGCCTCCACCGCGCTGGGATGCGCCTCCACCGCCTCGGGGGGCTCTTCCACCACAGGCGTCGCGCCCCGCATGTGCGACGCGAGCTCCCCCCCCCCCCCCCTCCCCCCCTTCCCCCCCCTTCCCCCTCCCCCCCCCCCACCCCCCCCTTCCCCCCCCCCCCCTCCCCCCCCACCCTCCCCCCACCCCCTTCCTACCCCCTCCCCTCCCCGCCCACCCTCACCCCCCCCCCCTCTCCCCCCACCACCCCTCCTCCCCCCCCTCCCCCAACCCCCCCCCCCTCCTCCTCCCCCACCCCCCCCTCCCCCCATCCCCTCCCACCCCCCCCCTCCCTCACCCTCCGCCGCCCCCCACTCCCCCACCCTTCACGAGAAGACCGGGGCGGGAAAAATCTCGCTTGCCGCGGGTCCCGCGCCCCCCGCGGGGTGACGTTCGCCCCCGCCTTGGGCGGCGGCGTCGGACGGTGCGGCCGGGCAAGCGGCGCGGCTGCAGCGCGAATCGCGCTGGCTGCGCCGCCAACGTGGGCGCGCTGGCTGGCCGACTGCCGCTGGCGGAGGAAGACCGATCCCCTGCGTTGTTGTCCACGCCCGCAAGGTCGGAGAGCAACTGCATTGCTGGCCCGAACATCTCCTGCGCCGAATCGCCAAAACAGTTCGACCGAGAGCGGCCAGCCAGTTTCGCGCGCGATGCGCGCGTCCCTGGCTACCGCACGCGGGGCCACTTGTTTTGGCGATGCAGCTGCCTCCAACGCGTCGAACGCGCTGTCGCTGTCTGCCATGGCCGCGGCCGCAGTGCGAGGCGCCGTGCGCGACGCGGTGGCTGCGGCGCAGCCTCGGCGCGCGGGCCCCAGCCCACGCGTCGGCGCGAAAGGGGGGGGCCGACCCCGCGCGGGCTCGCGGGCACCCGCGGGCCGCGGGCTTGAACCGAAATGGTATCGGACGCGGAAGCGAGACTTCGGGAGGAGGGGGAGGGGGTTGCCCATGGACCCATTGAAGTCTTGGAGCTCCTCGAGCCCTCGGGGGCCTCTCAGAAGGGCCCCGCTGGTTCTTGCGACGGGGTCTCGGGGGAGGGGGCAGAGTGAGGGTGGCGTTGGGAACCAGAAATATAAGTGAACTGGCGTCCCTTTGAATGTGCAGGTCTTGGTTCACTTGTTTTCGTCGTTGAACGGGCGGTGGCAACGTCGGTGCCTTCGCGCGCGCCATGCCATTCTGGGTGAACGCCTTCGCCGTTCGAGCAGTGGGCGTCTCCCCGACGTTAGTTGGCGTGGGATCCAGTGCCTGACAGCGGAGAGGGGGGCGCAGGGACGTGGCGCGGGGGCGCGGAGTGGGCCGAGTAGGGGAGGGGGGCGGCGGCATGTCCGCCTGAAGGGCGGAGGAGCGCAATGGGGTGGGGCGGGGGCGGCATGTCCGCCACGAGTTGGAAGGCGAGAAGGCTGCGCTACAAGGCGGCATATCCGCCACGAGGCGGCATATCCGCCACGACCTTTTTGTTATCCCGAGGCCGCCCCGTTGGCCTGGAGAGTTGAAGAGTCGTAGCGCGAATTACTCGCCGCGCGCCCTGGCGGCGAGCTCCTTCTTGACCAGCTCCTCCGCCTCCGCGATGGCCCTGGCCTCGGAGCGATCGGGCGCAACGAGGCAGCAGGGGGCGGAGGGGGCGTCGAGGCAGGGGCGAAAATGAAGAGAGCGCGGAGGAGGGCGTCGAGAAGGGCGTCGGTGAGAATCTGGCCTTGTCGGCCTCATCGCCCGCGATGTACTTCAGGCTGACGTTGCTGCCAGGGGCGCCGACCCTGCCGCTGCGGAACTGCACCTGGGGGGCGGAGCAACGATGAACAGTCGCCTGAAAGGCGGCGGGCGCGCAAACTGCGACCCCAGCGGGGCTGCTGGGAATCGCCGCGCGCGCCCGACGCCTCATCGGTGGGAGGTTCAACCCCGCTCGCCAAGTTGCGTGTGGTCTGCATCTCCCACCTCGGCTTCGCCCACTTGCGCTGCTTGTCCTTCCCAGCCGCGCCGTCCGTCTTCTTGCCCGTGGGGAGCGGCGTCTTCTTAGCCACGTTGCCCGTGGCAGGCGGCGTCGTCTTCTTTGCCGCGTTGTCATTGCCAGGCGGCGTCGTCTTCTTAGCAGCATTGCCCGTGGCAAGCGTGGGGGCCTTCACCGCCTCGGCGTTCTTTTTCGTCTTGACCGCCTTCGTCCTCTTATCCATGGCCGCGACCATGGCCAGAGCCGCCTCCGTCGGGGTCTTCTTCAGAGAGCCTGCGGCGATGCCGACCTTCTCAGCCTTGGGCGGCGGCGTCACGGCGACGATGCCGAAGTCGGAGTCGGAGTCGAGCTCGATCGGCAGCTCATGCTTCTTCTGCTTCTTCGCCGCGCGGCTCTTGCTGATCGAGGCCGTTTGGGCGGCGGCGGTGCTCGATAACGGCTGACAGTCGGCGGGTTTGCCGCCATCGTGTGCCGCCAGTTGCTGCGTCGACGGCGCATCCGAACTCCCCGCCGCCATCGAAAGCTGGTGGTTCGAACCTGCTCGTTCTTGCAACGGCTCCTGCGGCTGCTGCGTCTGCGAGCGGTCGATCAGCTGGGTGGCTGGGTTGGGCCAGCGGCCGCCGCTGCGCGAAAGCCCCACCTGGAATCAGGCGGGTCACCGCCGAACGAAAATATCCCCCCCCCCCCCATCCCCCTCCAATCCGGCCCAAGCATCCAGAATTTCACACCGCGCCCTCGATCCAGGCATCCAGAAACGCACCCCACGCCGGTCCAGGAACCCACCCCTCGACCCAATACCAGGTGTCCCGCGGGGGAATGCGCTCTGTTATTCCCCGTGGGGCCGTCGGCCAGCGCCCAGAGAACGAGTCGGCCGCCGCGATGGGGAGGCGCTGCTGAGGAGAGCCGCCGCCTGGGCCGTGGGATGGCTGCAGCCCGCCGCGGGCGGGCGCAGGCGCGGGCAGCGCGAGGCGGCCGCTCTTCTTCCCCGCACGGAGATTAATCAGCTTCGCAATCGTCACCATCTCGACGGGATTTATCTGCGGCGCCGTCGCTCCAACACCTGGCGGGAAGGCGTCGACGTACGTGATGGGGTACTGAGACTGGAGCCTCCCAGGCGTGATGGGGAGAGCCTGGATGCCATCCCTGGGCGGCGGCATCGTCGCCACGAGATTCTTGAACGAGGATTTCACTGTGGCCAGATATGACTGCAACAGCTCCCTCGTGATCTCGCCCGTCTCCACGCCTGTCTGCTTGCACACCAGCAACAAGAATGCTGCCATATTGGCGGCCGTCGGGCAGCTCGGATGCCTCAGGCCAAGCGCCCCGAGGTGCTCTGAGAACGCCGCCATCTTGGCAGTGAAGCCCGAATGCGGCGAGAGCGCGAACTCCCACAACTGAGGCGTCAGAAATTCAATGAACCCCTCGTAGTTCTGGAGCTTCCTCCCCTGCAGGCTGCCCGACGACAGAGCCTGCAAGAAGTCTACCAGCTCGGACTGCGCCCACCCCACGCCGCCGCCCAAAGCAGCAAACTGCGCACTCTGGAGCTGCGACCAGCGCTGGGACGTCGCCGCCTGGATGCAGGCAGGAAGGTGCTCCGTCGCACTGCCGCGCGCTACGAACGCCGCCCGCGCCTCCTCCAGGCGGCCTCGAAGGATGCCCTCCATGGCAGCGATGCGGCGCGACCGCGCGCCGAGCGGAGTGCGCGACTCCCCGCGCGCGCACGCCGCCCGAAGCCCTCGGAGGAGGGCTCGCCAAAAACGGATCGAGCCAACGCGCGTGCGACGGACATATCCTACTCCTGCTCTTCCTGCTCCTCCTCCTCCTCCCCCTCCTCCTCCTCCTCCTCCTCCTCCCCCTCCTCCCCCTCCTCCCCCTCCTCCTCCTCCTCCTTCTCCTCTTCCTCCTCTCCCTCCTCCTCCTCCTCCTCCTGGGTGAGGGGGGGCGCAGGGGGGAGGGGGTGTCGAAGGGGGGGCGGGGGAGGGGGTGCCGAAGGGTGCGCGGGGGGGAAGAAGAGAGCTATGGGGGAGGGTGGGTCAAGGAGAGGCCAGGGAGGGGAGGGGGGAAAGGGGTGGGCGGCTTGCCGCCGAGGGGGTGGAAGGAGGCGGCAAAGCAAGCCGCCGATAGGGCGGTTGGGAAGAAGCGGTTTCCCGCCACGAGGAGGAGAAGGCGGTTTGCCGCCAGAGGAGGAGTAGGCGGTTTGCCCCCAGAAGGGGTAGGCGGTTTGCCGCCAGAGGAGGAGAAGGCGGTTTGCCGCCAGAAGGGGTAGGCGGTTTGCCGCCAAAGGAGGAGAAAACGGTTTGCCGCCAGAAGGGCGGTTTGCCGCCACGGAGGGGGAGAAGGCGGATTGCCGCCATGGGGGGGGGAGAAGGCGGATTACCGCCGACGGAGGACGAGGCGACGGAGGAGAAGGCGGTGCGCCGCCTAAGGAAAGGGGGGATAAGGGAGGGCCGAAGACACATGGATAAACATTTTCCTCCTTCCCTCCCCCCTCCCCGCGGGCATGCGCGCAGCCCGCAGCGCCGCGGCCGCGAGGTACAGCAAGTACCTGCGGCGCCTCGGTCCTGAACAACTGAACAACAACAACAACGGAAATTCAATGGATTTCAAAAAAGTTAAGAATAAAAAATACGCAAATGATTAGCAAAAACACGAATATGTTCAGCCCCATCGACTTAGCAGAGATATCTAACTTAGTATATTACTTACATCTACACTTACAAACACCATAAGTATTGCATATGCACACATGAGATGCGCGATCAACAAGTGTACGTTCTATGGCTTAACTAAGATTATGTAAGATGAACGCTCTTACCGCACTTACAGCCACCCGACGATCAAAGTACTTGGCATTCGGACACCCGGGCACCCGGGCACCCGAGCGGGGCTCCGGCAGCCTGGGCACATGGGTATACGGCCCAGGCACCCGGGCATCCGGGCATCCGGGCACCCGGGCATCTGGGCATCCGGGCACACGGGCACCCGAGCGGGGCCGGGCCGGCACTACTGCCCGGGCAGCCGGGCACCCGGGCATCCGGGCATCCAGGCGCCCAGGCGAGGCCCGGGCACCAGGCACGGGCCCGGGCATCCGGGCACCCGGGCATTTGGGCATCCGGAGACCACGCTGGCACCCGAGCGAGGCCGAGCCTCAGGCACCGGCAGCCGGGCACCCGGGCATCCAGGCATCCGGGCACCCGGGCAAGGCCCGGGCACCTGGGCACGGGCCCACTGATACCAGTCGGGGCTCTTGTGTCAGATATAGCTGAACAAATTGAGTACTCGAGCACACAAGTGGACTTAGGGAACTTATCGCGGCAACTATTTATGGAACAAGATGTTCCCAATAAGTTATCTTTTCTGAAAAATAAGTCCCAAATGAGTTCCGTACGTTCCCGAGCCCCCCTGAAGCCCCTACCCGCCGCGGCCCCTCGGGCTCGTCCTTGAATGGGTTGTGCAATGGAGGAGGGAGGAGGAATAGGAGGCGGAGTGGGAGGATCAAGAGAGTGAGAGTGATGATGATGCTGATGATGATGATGTTGATGATGATGAGACGGATGAGGATGATCATGATGATGATGATGATGATGATGATGATGATGATGATGATGATGATGACGGTGATGGTGATGGTGATGATGATGATGATTGACGATTTTTTTGTTGCCGCGCCGAGCTAAGCGCTCAGTTCACCTCCGCGCGTGGGTCGACCCACTCAGTCTCTACTTCGAGGGTCACTGAGAACGTGGCCTTCTTCGGATGCCTGTGGTCGTACTGCTCGATGTCTGGAGAGGGGGGCCCTCCTGAACCATACATGGTGAGGAAGGCGGCCTTCAACCACGGGTTCGTGACGTCCTCGATGCAGTTCCACGTCTGAGTGACCTTCTTAACCCGCTTCTCAGGCGGCTGGAAAATCTCGATCAGGTAGTCGTTGCCGCCACGCTCGGGCATCGTCTCGGGTTCGGCGCGCGCGGCCTCGGCCTCTGCCATGGCTCTCGGCGGGCTCGGAGGCGGCGGGCTCGGGGGAGTATACGGGGCGGGCCCCGTCTCGGCTTCGGCGCGCGCGGCCTCGGCCTCTGTCATGGCTCTCGGCAGGAGCGGGGGAGTACGCGGGGCGCGCCTCGTCTCGGCTGCGGCGCGCGCGGCCTCGGCCTCTGTCATGGCTCTCGAGAGCGGGGGAGTGCGCGGGGCGCGCGAGCGCGGGCTTGACATCAGACCGCAGCTTTGGGCCTCTGGCAAAGGTATGCGCTCAAAATCACTTATGCGGGGTCAGAGCGGATACGCGCACCGTTTCAGCGGGTGGGCCGCTGTGGCGAAACCAAAATGACGATGCCAAAAAGGCGGATGTATGTGATTGTGATGATGTCGATGCGGGTGTAGGAAGGAGGAATGACACTTTTTGCCCAACCATCCTGTGGTGTTGGGCCCTCGATTTGACGAGACAGCGCCCCACGTTCACCTCCTCCTCCCGCTGCCCCCTCCATCCTCGTCTTATTATCATCATCGTCATCATCGTCATCATCATCATCGTCATCATCGACGTCACCACCACCATCATCATCGTCCTCATCATCATCACCCATTTCGGCACACCCCTTACACACTTCGTGGCCCAGAGGGAGCTCCACCGAAGGCCCCAGTAGCAGGGTTCGCATGGCGGCCTCGGCCCATTTCGGCACACCCCTCACGGGGACCGTGGCCCCATAGGGAGCTCCACCGAGGGCCCCAGTGGCAGGGTTCGCATTGCGGCCTCGGGCCATTTCGGCACACCCCTCACGAGGACTGTGGCCCCATAGGGATGTCCACCGAAGGCCACAGTGGCAGGGTTCGCATTGCGGCCTCGGGCCATTTCGGCACACCCCTCACGAGGATTGTGGCCCCATAGGGATGTCCACCGAAGGCCACAGTGGCAGTGTTCGCTCGTGCCATTTCGGCGCACCCCGCACGAGGATCGTGGCCCCATAGGGAGCTCCACCGAAGGCCCCAGTGGCAGGGTTCGCATGGCGGCCTCGGGCCATTTCGGCACACCCCTCGCGAGGGTCGTGGCCGCATAATGAGCTCCACCGAAGGTCCCAGTGGCAGGGTTCGCATGGCGGCCCCGGGCCATTTCGGCACACCCGCCACTAGGATCGAGGCCCCATCGGGAGCTCCGCCGAAGGCCTCAGTGGCAGGGTTCGCATGGCGGCCTCGGGCCATTTCGGCGCACCCCTCACGAGGACCGTGGCCCCACAGGGAGCTCCACCGAAGGCCCCAGTGGCAGGGTTCGCGTGGCGGCCTCGGGCCATTTCGGCACACCCCTCACTGGGATCGTGGCCCTGTGGGGAGCTCCACCGAAGGCACCAGTGGCAGGGTTCGCATGGCGGCCTCGGGCCATTTCGGCACACCCCTCACACGGATCGTGCCCCCTATAGGGAGCTCCACCGAAGGCCCCAGTGGCAGGGTTCGCGTGGCGGCCTCGGGCCATTTCGGCACACCCCTCACGAGGATCGTGGCCCCATAGGGAGCTCCACCGAAGGCCCCAGTGACAGGGTTCGCATGACGGCCTCGGGCCATTTCGGCACACCCCTCGCGAGGATCGTGGCCCCATAGGGAGCTCCACCGAAGGCCCCAGTGGCAGGGTTCGCATGGCGGCCTCGGGCCATTTCGGCACACCCGCCACGAGGATCGTGGCCCTGTGGGGAGCTCCACCGAAGGCCTCAGTGGCATGGTTCGCATGGCGGCCTCGGGCCATTTCGGCACACCCCTCACGCGGATCGTGCCCCCCATAGGGAGCTCCACCGAAGGCCCCAGTGGCAGGGTTCGCATGGCGGCCTCGGGCCATTTCGGCACACCTCTGATTAGGATCGCGGCCCTATAGGGGGCCCCACCGAAGGCGCCAGTGGCAGGGTTCGCATGGCGGCCTCGGGCCACTTCGGCACACCCCTCACGGGGACCGTGGCCCCATAGGGGGCTCCACCGAAGGCCCCAGTGGCAGGGTTCGCATGGCGGCGTCGTGCCATTTCGCATACGGAGCTCCACCGAGGGTTCGCTCGGGTCATTTCGGCACACCCCTCGCGAGGATGGTGGCCCCATGGGGGGCTCCGCCGAAGGCCCCAGTGGCAGGGTTCGCATGGCGGCCTCGGGCCACTTCGGCACACCCCTCACGAGGGTCGTGGCCACATAGGGAGTTCCACCGAAGGCGCCAGTGGCAGGGTTCGCATGGCGGCCTCGGGCCATTTCGGCGCACCCGCCACGAGGATCGAGGCCCCATATAGAGCCCCACCGAAGGCCTCAGTGGCAGGGTTCGCATGGCGGCCTCGGGCCATTTCGGCGCACCCCTCATTAGGGCCGTGGCCCCATACGGAGCTCCGCCGCAGGCCCCAGTGGCAGGGTTCGCGTGGCGGCCTCGGGCCACTTCGGCACACCCCTCACGGGGATCGTGGCCTTGTGGGGAGCTCCACCGAAGGCGCCAGTGGCAGGGTTCGCATGGCGGCCTCGGGCCACTTCGGCACACCCCTCGCGAGGATCGTGGCCCCATAGGGGGCTCCACCGAAGGCCCCAGTGGCAGGGTTAACATGGCTGCCTCGAGCCATCTCGGCACACCCCTCACGGGGATCGTGGCCCCATATGGAGCTCCACCGAAGGCCTCAGTGGCAGGGTTCGCATGGCGGCCTCGGGCCATTTCGGCACACCCGCCACGAGGATCGTGGCCCTGTGGGGAGCTCCACCGAAGGCGCCAGTGGCAGGGTTCGCATGGCGACCTCGGGCCATTTCGGCGCACCCGCCACGAGGATCGTGGCCCTGTGGGGAGCTCCACCGATGGCACCAGTGGCAGGGTTCGCATGGCTGCCTCGGGCCATTTCGGCACACCTCTCACGGGGATCGTGGCCCTGCGGGGAGCTCCACCGAAGGCCCCAGTGGCAGGGTTGGCATGGCGGCCTCGGGCCATTTCGGCACACCCCTCACGGGGACCGTGGCCCCATAGGGAGCTCCACCGAAGGCCCCAGTGGCAGGGTTGGCATGGCGGCCTCGGGCCATTTCGGCACACCCTTCACGAGGATCGTGGCCCCATAGGTAGCTCCACCGAAGGCCCCAGTGGCAGGGTTCGCATGGCGGCCTCGGGCCATTTCGGCACACCCCTCACACGGTTCATAGCATCATAGGGAGCTCCACAGAAAGCGGCACCCACCACGCGGGGCCCACCACGCGGCTCCTCGTCCATGGACGACGGCGAGGGCGGAACCCAATCCTCAACAATATGAAGGGTCACGGTGAAAGTGACCTTCTTCCAGATCCTGCCCTCGGTGTCACGAGTGGAAGTGCCAGCGCGTACATCGTGAGAAGGGCATCCTGCAACCACGTGTGGTTGAAGGATGCCTTTCTCGCGATGCACCGGGCCATCTTGAGGGCCCGTCTTGCACCATCAGGGGCCATTTTGGGAACCGCTCAGGGCCAATCCTGTTGGTTTCGTGGCCCCCCCCCGCCGCCCCCCCCCCCGTGGGCCCCAATCGGGGCCTGTCGCTCGTGACGCCCCAGAGTATTTGGCGTCGGGCGCGGCCCCGTCGAGCGCCCATTGGGGGGAGTAACGCCGAGGCCCTAGGGGGGGGGGGAGGGGGGCTGCTCGGAGCCCGAGCCTCCTCCGCGCCCCCCCCCGATGCCGTTTTGGCATTGGATCGAACGGCGCCCTTTACTGCGTGAGGGCGCGAGCGGTATCCTGCGACGCGCGATCCGCGCGATGATGGACGCCACGTACGCTGCCGACATACAACTACAACGGCACGTGGGCCGATGCAACGTTGGCGACCTTCCTGTTCGAAGCTGAGTGCCACCCAGCCGCCCTCGATGCATGCATGAGGCTGCGCCTCGACCCGCGCGCCGTCTGGGGCGACTTCGGCCACTTTGCTTTCATGGCGTCAGAGTGCGGGTTCGAGCCGTCCGAGCAGGCCCGCGCCCACTACTGCTGGATCTTCGCCGACATCGATGCGAGCATGGAGCAGCTGCCAGCGGCCGCCAACAAGCCCGACGGCGTCTCCGACGACAAGCCCGACGACAACAAGTACGACGGCATCCTCGACGGCAACTCCGACAGCACGCCCGGCGGCATCTCCGACGGCCAGCCCCGCGCACCAGCAGGACCTTCGGCCGCGCCCTCGTCCTCAGCGCGGTTGTTCAGCGTACCAGCAAGACCTTCGGCCGCGCCCTCGTCCTCCGCGTCGCACACAGGGCAGTGCCGACAGGGCAGCGGCTGGTTTCGCGAGAGGGCGGGCAACCTAAAGGGGCCTCGCTGGGGCGGTAGGGGCGGGGCGACGTCTGCCAACGTGCAGTGGCATTCGGGTCTGCACAAAGCTCGGCGAGAGGGCTGGGAAGCCGAGTACAGAAGGCTGTTCAAGAAGCCGCCCAGTGCGGCCCAGAAGTAGGCGTTACTTTTACTTCAATTAGACTTCGGTGCTGCTTGAGCACTGGCTGCATCCAATTCCATCAATAAGCCTGGCGAAGGGCCCGGCCATATGCAGTTGTGAATACCGCAATTGTGATACCATCTTCGCCCGCGCTCCCCATGGGGTCACGAAGCGTGTGAGGGGTGTGCCAAAATGGGGCGCGCACCGCATGCGGGCTGCGCCACTGGGATTTTGGGTGGAGCTCCTTATGGAGCCACGAAGCGTGTGAGGGGTGTGCCAATATTGGGCGCGTACCGCATGCGGGCTGCGCCACTGGGGCCTAAGGTGG
This sequence comes from Prorocentrum cordatum, assembly GCA_963575745.1. Taxonomy (NCBI): domain Eukaryota; class Dinophyceae; order Prorocentrales; family Prorocentraceae; genus Prorocentrum; species Prorocentrum cordatum. Next base: position 103,541 of record CAUYUJ010021983.1, read on the forward strand.
AGCTCCCTACGGGGCCACGAAGCGTGTAAGGGGTGTGCCAAAATTGGGCGCGTACCGCGTGCGGGCTGCGCCACTGGAACCTACGTTGGAGCTCCGTATGGGACCACAAAACGTGTGAGGGGTGTGCCAAAATTGGGCGCGTACCGCATGCGGGCGGCGCCACTGGGACCATATGTGGAGCTCTCCATGGGGCCACGAAACGTGTGAGGGGTGTGCCAAAATTGGTCGCGTACCGCATGCGGGCTGCGCCACTGGGGCCATAAGTGGAGCTCTTTATGGGGCCACGAAGCGTGCGAGGGATGTGCCAAAATTGGGCGCGTACCGCATGCGGGCTGCGCCACTGGGACCTTGGGTGGAGCCCCGTATGGGGCCACGAAGCGTGTGAGAGGTGTGCCAAAATTTGGCGCGTACCGCATGCGGGCTGCGTCACTGTGGCCTAAGGGGCGGGGCGGGGGCGGCGGCGGCGGCGGCGGCGGCGGAGGAGGAGGCGGAGGAGGAGGAGGATGAGGAGGAGGAGGAGGAAGCGGACGAGGAGGAGGAGGAGGAGGATGAGGAAGAGGAGGAAGAGGAGGAAGAGAGGAGGAGGAGGAGGAGGAGGAGGAGGAGGAGGAGGAGGAGGAGGAGGAGCATGAGCAGGGGGAGGGAGGAGGAGGAGGAGGAGGAGGAGGAGGAGGAGGAGGAGGAGGAGGAGAGGAGGGGGAGGGGGAGGGGGAGGAGGAGGAGGAGGAGGAGGAGGAGGAGGAGGAGAAGGAGGAGGAGGAGGAGGAGGAAGCGGAGGAGGCGGATGATGATGATGATGATGATGATGATGATGATGATGATGATGATGATGATGATGATGATGATGATGATGCTGATGATGATGCTGATGATGATGACGATGACGATGATAATGATGATGATGTTGATGATGATGAGGATGATGAGGATGATGATGATGATGATGAGGACGATTCTGATTATGAAAATGATGATGATGATGATGATGCTGATGATGATGACGATGATGCTGATGATGGTGATGATGATGATGATGATGATGATGATGATGATGATAATGATGATGATGATGATGCTGATGATGATGATGATGATGATGATGACGATCAGGAGGAGGAGGAGGAGGAGGAGGTGGAGGAAGAGGAGGATGATTCATCTCCCGGCCTCCAGCCGCCGCTCGGGCCCTTTGCGGCGCGAGCAGCCAGCCCGCACGGACCCCGCGCGCCGAGCTCCTTGGCAGGCGGGCTGGCGGCTCCCGCGCTCTTCGCTGCCTGGCTCCCGCGCTGGCGCCGTGGCGCCCTCGCGCCGCTCGGGCTCGCGGCCACTGCGGCGCCCTCGCCTCAGCATTGTTTAACCGACCCCCATCCCCATCCAGACCCCCCACCATCCAGACCCCCATCCCCATCCCCATCCCCCACCAACCGGCCTCCCCGTCCCCATCCCCATGAAGACCCCCACCATCTCAGCACCCCTGTTGAGGATATTCCCCTCGACGCCCGAAGGAAACGGCCCACAGCCCCACCTAGGGGTGTAGATCGGCCAGTGGGGCCTGGGCCACGCCGTTGGGGATAGGGGTCGGATGAACGATGCTCATCGCCGCCCGCCCGTGCGGCGAGGGCGGCCGATGGGGGGCGCGGGGCAAGAGCGGCACCAGGAGAAGTTGTTCGCTAGCAAGTCGTGGGAGCCTCGTATATGTCCTTCCTGGCACTCGGACTCTTGGGTCCTTCCAGGCCTCCCGACGGGGGCTGGAGTAGATGCGGTCGGGGGATCGCGCCGCATTGCCGATGCATCGGCGATGCGGCTGGATGCGGGGCACGGCTTTTTCCACGCCAACGTCGCCGATACATCGCCGACGTCGCCGATGTATTCGGCAGCAACTCATGCAGCCCTGCATGTCCTCGTAATTCCGTTTTCAGAGTGTATTCGTGTGCGCCAGCGCCTAGTAACCGATGAGAGATCGCCGATTTCGCGTCGCTTAGCCTCGATCTAGCGTCGAGGAGTGTCGAGCATCGTCGACTCGCACGGGCCAGCAAGACGGCACAGGAGGCTCCCATGAGCTGCCGCAGAAAAGTTGGCACAGGCGGAAACGTTCGGAGATCCCTGCGGATTCCTTGGGCCGGCGCTGGGCTGCCCAGGCGGGCGCGCGGCGCGCGCCAGGGGCGGCGCTGGAGGCGCCGCCGAGGGCGTCCAGCGCCGATGCACGGAATTCGCGCGGAGCTCCGAAGGTTGACGTGGATGCAGCTCTTCCGGCTTCCAGGCATGGGCGGCGTGGAGCGCCACACGAGCGGCGCTGGTGGCGCGGCCGCCGCATCAGCGACGCAGAACACGGGGGGGGGGCGTCGTGCGCGGGCGTGCGCGGGCACTCGCACGCGTGGGCTTCCCCGCGTAGGGCCTCGAGCCCGCAGCCCCTGCGGCCGACGCGGCGAAGTCGACGTCCGCCCGCGCAGAGCGAGGGCGGCCGATGAGCGACGGAGGCCAAGCGCGACATGACGTGGTTGCAGGCGTGGCTGCAGTCCTCATCGTAGTCGTGGTTCTAGTCGTACTCGTAATCGTACATAATCGTAGTCGTCGTCATCGTCGTCGTCGTCGTCGTCGTCGCAGCGATTATTTGTCCTCCACTGTCGGGAGGGCTGGGTGATGTTTGGGGGCTTCTTTTCCCCCCAGGGAGTAATCCACTGTGGGCGACCCTTCACGCGAGAGGATGTGTGAACATCTTCTCATGAGCACTGCACCAGAAGAACGACACTGTACCCAGACCTCCCACTTTGGGCCTCTGGGGGTCCTCTCCAAGCCCTGGGACTGTCGAGGAGCGACTCGGGGCGGAGAACCGGTCGGTCCCAAGGAAGGGGTCGGGACTTTTGGGAACCACGTGTTGAAAAATCAATACGTCGGGGACATGTTGGGACGGGGCTAGGACGAGGATTAATCCGTTCCAGAGCGTTCTGGAATGCTCAGAGGGTTCCGGAATACTCTGAGAAGGCCGTGGCGCCCGAGACATCGTCCAGAACCGCTGGATCTCAGAAATTCTCGATTTATGCTTGCCCGATTTTGTCCTCGTCCTGTATTCGTCTTACATGATTTCTCGGACGAAGGGTATTGTATAAGCTTCTGCACCATCGAGGGCGGCTGGAAACTTTGCACGCCGACGGTGGCTCGTCGGGGTGGAAGCTTTCCAGTCGCCTTGGGACAGCCCTCCCCTACGGCGGACAAGTTTCGGCGGCGAGCTTGGTGGGAAGTGAGCAGGAGAAGGCCTTCTCAGAATGCTTGAAAGTCCCCTGGCCTTCCGAGAAGTTCTCCAAGTCCTTCCCGAAGACAGAAACTCATCAGAAGGCGCGAGGGTTTCTGAGATGCCCCGCCGCCATCTGTGAAGGCCTTCTCCCTTACCCATCGGTCGTTGAAAGTAGGTATTTTTGGATTCCCAGATTCCAATCTACTTTGAGCGCCTTCCTACTTCAAGAGTCGAGGGGGTTTCCCTCTTCCCTCCTCTTCAGGAGGCGTGCGGAAACCCAATCTATTTCCAACGCCTTCCTACTTCATGTTTCTACCTACTTCTTCCGACCGATGGGTACATCCTCCCCTCCCTCGCCGCCGAAGGTTGATCGCAGAGGCCCCGCGGCAGGCTCCGCCGACCCTCGGAGGAGAGCACAGCTTGGGCACAACAGGCGGACGGGGTGACGGGGGCAAGGGGCAGGGGCACTGACGGGGGCA
>CAUYUJ010021983.1:109748-119748 GCA_963575745.1 Prorocentrum cordatum
CGCTGGCCGAATACCTCGGGCTGGAGGGCTATGAGCACACGAGGCACGTGGGCCTGCTGAAGAGCCAGGCAGGGGTCGACCAAAACGTTGTTTTGGCAATCTCGTGAATCGTTTTCATGCTATCTTCGCTTTCGCTTTCCTTTGATTTAAGGATTCGCCATTGGCCGACCACGGTCTCGGATTTGCAGCAAAACGCTGTTTTTGGCATTCGGTCGGACCGTTTTCGCTTCAAGCTCAAAAACGCTGTTTTGGCCGACCCCTGTGAGCCAGGCCCAGTGGTGGTCGCCCCAGACAGCCTCGCTGCACCTTGCCAGGCAGCTGGCCCTGGCGAAGGCCGCGGTGAGGGCGGCGATCAACCAGAGTCAGGTGGATCTGGGCCCGCGAGCAGGCGGCTTCGGATGCAACTCCTGCTAGGATCAGCGTGGGAGCTGCTAAGAGGATAGAGGATTATAAGGGGATGATATGGTGAGTGATCTATCTGGCCTAAACTGGCTTATAAGTGGGTTACAAGTGCCCTGATTGGCTGATGAGGGTTGACGATCCAGCTCCGCCTACTTAGCGGAGTTATTGACGCCTCCTCAGCAAGTTGGGGCACGTGTAGCCCACGTATCGGCCACGTCAGGCCAGATATAACCCACATTCACATCAAATGATGAGCCCTTCGATCCCCTTAGCTACCGCCGCGCCGATCCCAATTGAAGCCGAAATTCGGCATCGGCGTTGGTATATCTGTGGTCGAATGACGGCCTACTCTGGCATGGCCCCGCTTAGTTCCGCTGAATCTCTCTATTGATCCAGTTAGATCGGGCCGAATACTGGGCTCAGTTCGGCTTGATCGGGCTAAGAGTTAAGTCAGGGCTTCACCCTGGGCTCAAAATCCGATTCAATTGCGTTTTAATCGGGCTTAACACTACTTTCAATCGTCCTTGCGAAGACCTCCCTGGCAGCGCAGTGCCAGAGAGCTTCTTCAAGGATCTGCGGCACTGTTATTAAACCTCCGAAGCCATTAGGGGCACGTGTAACCAAGTTATCGACCGTCAGATTTTCCCCACATTTGCATCAGATAACCTCCTCCATGCCCTGAGCCCCCCCCGCGCCGATCCGAGTGGGAGGCTAATTTCGGCATCGGCGTTGGTTTATCCGTGGTCGAACAGCGGCGTACTCCGGCATGTTACCGTTTAATTCCGCTGAGTCTCGTTTGCTCCAGCTGAATAGGGCTTAAGCCAGGGCTTGATCCCAAGCTGAATCCGACTCAGTTGCTTTTTCATCGGGCCGAATAGCCTTCTCTTCAGTTTTTTTTGCGAAGACCTCCCAGGCAGCACAGTGCCAGAGAGCTCCTTCAAGGAGCTGCGGCACTGCCTGTTCTTCGTAGCCGAATACTTTTTGTCTCTGGCGGCCTTGACACAGCAGCTAAGGGGCCACGCCGGGCGGGCTGCCCCAGGCCGCGAGGCTGAGCTGTGGCTGCTCCTCGCAGACCTCAAGGGGGCGATCTTTGGGCACAGTGACTCTTGCAGGTGCATGCAGGATGGCGAATACTATTCGCGGCTTTCAGCATTTTTGGAATCTGGCGGTGTCGGCAGGCGAGACTATGTGAGGACGTTGCTGAACGGGTCGTCCCCAGAGTTCGCGGTGCTGCTGGCTCACGACTGCTCGCACTCCGGCTTCTCCCTTGAGAACCTGGAGCCGGGCCAGACCATGGCGATGATGTTCACCTCCAGCTGCGTCCCAGGGGACGTTGCACTGCGGCTGCTGATCATGCAGAATTGCTTGCTCGAGCAGGATATCTGGATGCCTACGGCACATTCCGCCACAGTGCAATGGGCCAGTATGTAGGCTCGGGAGGGGGGGGGGGCGGGCGATGCGCGTCCCGCTGTGCGACTGGGAGGTGGGGTGGCCTTGCTTGGATCGGCGCGGGGGTTGCTTAGGGAATGGGGGATTCCCTATGGATGCCAAGGTGGGTTTTGTCCGGCCTAACCTGGCCGATAAGTGGATCACAAGTGCCCGAAGTGGCTCATGGTGGCTTCGAGATAATTCCGCTAATCCTCTCATGTCGCTTGTGGCATTTGCAACCTACTTCTAAGTTAGGTTAGGCCACATGTATCCCATCCATGCATCCACAACTATTCCCTTTACTCCCTTAGCAGCCACCGCTCCGATCCAAACAGAAGGCTTACATAGTCCCTACCAAGACAGCACTTGGCAGTCTGCCACGCGCACACTGTGCATGCACGGTGGCGGATCGGGAAAATGCTGCTGCTGGCTGACACCATGTTCAGGATGTCGGTGTTGATGGTCGACTGCTTGGATCCGCTGTTCTGGGGCTTTTCTGTGCGAGACTTCGCCGTGCAGTATGGGCGCATCATGTGGGAGATGCACCAGGCTGATGCGACATCCACCGACCCCTTCACATTTTGAGCTTGTGGCGTCCCCTGCTAATTGGGACATCGTATAACGAGGAGGAGGAGGATGAGAGGAGGAGGAGGAGGAGGAGGAGGAGGAGAAAGGAACGATGGAAAGGAGTAGGAGGAGGAGTAGCAGGAGGAGGAGGAGGAACAGCAGAAGGAGGAGGCTGATTATGAGGAGGAAGAGTGCAGGGAGGCTGGAGAGGAGAGAGAGAGAGAGAGACAGATGAAGAGAGGACGACGATGATGATGATGATGCTGATGATGATGATGATGATGATGATGGTGATGATGATTCTGATGATGATGATGATGATGATGATGATGATGATGATTATGATGATGATGATGATGATGACGATTGGGGAGGAGCAGGAACAGGAACGGTATGCTATTTGTATTTCAGTACATAACTAGTATAACACACATAGTGTATACACTTATCCTAGTTACAGACAGTAGCCATATGAGTACAGTTTGAATCATATGGATGTAAGTCGCTGATTGACTTTGGGTATTTGCAATGGTTCTACCACTATGAGATATGGCATATACTCATACAGTGCACATATGATATGTGTTCCCACTACACATATGAACGCATTATAAGCACACACGCGCACATTTATGTACAGCAAGAGATTTACACACCTTGTATATACTTATTTCATTATTTAAGAAGAGGTAGTCGGGATAGACCATAGGGAAGAAACATGACATGTACATATAGAGGTCGTATATGTGGTAGAGAACAAACATGATTTACACAAGCATGTAGGTTTAGACGTAGTTGCATACATATGCACATACACATCCATATACATATTTATACATATATACATAGATATGCATCATGAGAGAGATAACAACAATATAGACATAGGGATACATACATACATGTATAGGCATATGAACATATGCATACAAACATAATAAAAAAGAGAGAGAGAGAGAGAGAGGGGGAGGGGGGATCCAGAGATGGGCAGGTGTCGTAGTGAGTCCGGGAACGTCGCGGGGCTTTATGGGAACCCTTGGGCTGTCTAGGGACCCGCTTGTGGCCCTCTTGAGCCCTTCGAGCGCCTCCTGGGGCCCTCTGTGTGGCCGCCTCGGGCTCCTCGGGAGGCTCTCTCGGGCTGTCTTGGGGCCCTCGTGCCGCCCTCTGGGTGCTGTCTGGGGCCATGGCAAGTTTTCGGCCCTTCTTGAGATGTCTTGGGGCTCTGATGCGGCCGAACATGCTGGCGACTTGCTCGTATGATCGTGGGATGAGTTGGGTGATCCCGATCCGATGCACATTCCGATCCGACATGGTTTCAGGATTCGATTCTGACTGATCCTATCTTCTCGCCGGAGCCTGTTTCGTTGTCTATCTTCTCGCGATAAAGCCGCCACCTGGGGAGGAGGGGGGATTGAGTCGGTAACGTCACGATTCGCGCCGGTGCCGTCTGGGTTGGGCTACCCTCCTAGCCAATCTCATAGGCGCCGGCGCGAATCGTCACGTTACCAGGTGGTTGGCGTCCCAGTTAACAGGCGTTATCGCGAATGGTTACAAGCGCGCTCCTGGAGGTGTCCTTCTGGTGGTGGTGGTGTCCTCCGAAAAAATTGCAACTCGTGAGAGATCGCGGCCAGAGCCGTAGATCCCACCTTTCTGCAATATTTTTGGAGCCGGATCGATCTGTGATGGTCCTGGGGCCTGGATCCTAGCAAAAACGCCCGTTCAGGAAAATTTGCATCCCCTAGTGTCAGGGGGTGGTGTCGCCTCCTCCCTCCTGGCCAGGACGGAGCCAAGAGGCTTTGGGTGCCGATCCGGGGCAGATGTTGAAGGAGAGGGGCGGTCATCTTCGACGCTGGCGCCCGAGGCCCACCCCTGCGGGCCTCTGGCCTAGTCTGGCTTACAAGTGGGTTACATGTGCCGCGTGCCTGAAGTTTCTTAAGGGGGCTTCATAACTCCGCTAAGTGATCGGAGTCCACGTTGCCCAGACCTAACCCCCTTGAGCCACTTGGGGCACTTGCAACCCACATCCGCCAGGTCAGGCCAGATATAACTCACATTCGTATTCACTTTTGACATCTCTATCGTCTAAGCACCCCCCGCGCCGATTTAAGTCGTTTTCCGTCCGGGATCCATTTTTAACCGTCCTACGGCACGATAGCCCGCCCCAGAGGCCTAAATCAAAGAAAAGGGCAAGGGTTTGAAAAAGGCATTCCGTCGGAGCTCTGGGGGCCAGGTCGACGCTGGGGTGTCGGACACACCCGAGAGAGCTCACTTGGCTCCTCCTCCTCCTCCTCCTCCTCCTCCTCTCCTCCTCCTCCCCTCCTCCTCCCCCTCCTCCCCCTCCTCCCCCTCCTCCTCCTCCTCCTCCTCGTCCTCCTCCTCCTCCTCCTCCTCCTCCTCCTCCTCCTCCTCCTCCTCTTGCTCCTCACAGGCTCACCAGAGTGAGCTCACCGAGGGAGTTTACGAGACGTCCCTCGCATTCTGACCTCCTGCCGGTGGTTCGGAAAGAAGTCACGCGCTCACGCGTTGTTGCCCACGACTGTAGGGGGCAACGCTAGTGGGGATAGGCTCCTGGGCGGGCGCATCGACCCGCCAATCGCCCATTCATCGCCGAGAGGGGGCGGGCAGCCAACCCTGCCCAGGACCGTATCATTTCGCTATGGAGGCCTATCGCCGATGAGTCGGCGATGTATCGCCGATTCCAGACCGATGTTCCATCGTCCCCCCTGGAGCCAGCTCCCCTATTTCTTCTTCCCTCGCGACCGAATAGCATGATACTGCGCAAGCGGATTTCTTGAGGTGGCATTGGGCCCCACTGGCGGCGCTGGGCGGCGCCTCCGGCGCCGTCTCTGTCGCGATTCGCGCGTCGGCGGAGGGGGGTCCAGCGCCGACCCAAGAAATCCGCGCGGACTTCGACAGTTTATTTGCTCGTGCGGTTTTGTGCCCCCCTGGCGAGAGAATGGAGGAGGTGGATCTGTACAGCTGCTCGATTCCTGTACGCCCCCTTTCGTTCCGCTCTCGGGGTCAGCGCCGACCCAGGGAATCCTCATGGTCCTCCGAACGTTGATGATTACACAGCGACGGGCTAGCGAATTGCCATCTTCCTCTCCAAGCTGCACGAGTGTGGTTAATAGGAGGAGGAGGAGGAGGAGGAGGAGGAGGAGGAGGAGAGCTGGAGGAAGAGGACCGAATCTGAGCTGATTGTCCACGGGACAGAAGACCCCTTCACGCCGGCGCCCCCGGCGGGGTGGCGAACCGCCATCCTCCCCTCTGGCGGCACGAGCGTGCACAGGCCGCTGCTGAGGTGCCCCGCCCGGGGAGCAACACAAGCGGCATAAAGTCTGGACCTCCCAGATGGGGTCCGAGTAGATGTGGTCGAAGGATCGCTCCGCATCGACGATGCATCGTTGATGCGGCTCGATGTAGGGCCCCGTTGTCTCCACGCCTACGTCGCCGATGCATCGCTGACGTCGCCGATGTATTCGATAGTCTTTAGAGTGCATTTGTGTGCGCTAGCGTCTGGTAACCGATGAGAGAGCGCCGACTTAGCGTCGATTTAGCGTCGACTAGCGTCGATGAGTGTCGATTAGCGTCGGTTACCATCGGTTCGCAAGAGCCAGCAAGATGACATGGGAAAGTTCCTATGAGTTGCTACAGTACATGTGTCGCCGATGTGTCGACGATGCGAAGGCGGGCGGTGCATCAGCGATGCGGCGTGACCCTCCGACCTCATATACTCGGACCCACGTGGGGGGGCCTCTAATTCTTGGATCTCTTCCAGGACCGTGTGGCTTTTTTGGGCCGGCACTGGGCCCCCTTCCCGGCGCGCGAAGCGCGCCAAGGGGTGGCGCCAGAGGCGCCGCCAGGGGGCACCAGGCGCCAATCCAAGAACTCCGCGCAGACCTCCGAAAGCTTGTGCTCGTGCCGACGTCTGCCCTTCCCCAGTCGGACGTTGCCAGAGGTGCTCTCGTGCCCAAGGTGCTCCCAGGATGTCGAGGCCACCGGGGCCTCCAAAGCGCCCCTCACGAGGCCCAGAGGACCTCAGGGGCCTCAAACGGAGCGAAAAGCTGGGGACACCTTGGTCATGGGCCACGTTAGGGAGGGAGGCTCAGAGGGGGATGCCTCGACCCCCAATCGCCTGTTCATTGCCGATGGGCCCGATGGCCCCACCCGCCCATGGCCGTGCGGATTCGCCGTCGAGGGCCCATCTCCGATCTATCGGCGATGCATCGCCGATTCCAGGGTCCCTCCCCCCTGGGCCAGTCCCCCCGTCGTTGCCCCTGACTTGGGCCAGGGGTGACCAGCGGCGACCCAAGAAACCCGCGCGGGCCTCGGGTAGCTTATGCCTTTCCAGGAGGAGGAGGAGGAGGAGGAGGAGGAGGAGGAGGAGGAGGGAGGAGGAGGAGGAACAGGAGGAGGAACAGGAGGATGAGGAGGATGAGGAGGAGGAGGAGAAGGAGGAGGAGGAGGAGAAGGAGGAGGAGGAGGAGGAGGAAGACAAGTGTAGACCCAAGACGCATCAACGATACATTCTTGCAATGTGCCCTCCCTGCAAGTTCCCTTTTCACAGGCCCCTACAAGGTTCCATTTTACAGGAGGACTTGTTCGGTTGGAAAACAACCAATTGAACATTTCGAAGTGTGCTGTGCCCGGCACGACAGCGATAAACACATTTTGATTAGATACCGCCCTCCACCCGGGAAGTTCTTGCAATTTGTTAAGACGGATGTGCGCGACGCTCAGGCGAGATATTTTGAAAACCGCCCGCCCCCCACCCGTGAAGCTTTCGCAAGCAATTGTTTAAGACGAATGTGCGCGGCACTAGGGCGAGAGCCACATGAAAAAAAATGGCCCGCCTTCCATGCGTCAAACTTTGGCGCGCGGCGCTAGGGCGAGAGCCACATCTCCTGTCCTCCGTTCGTGAAGCTCTTGCAATTTGTTAACACGAATGTGCGTGGCGCGAAGGCGAGAGCTACATTTTGAAAACGGCCCGCCCCCTATCCGTGAAACTGTTACAAGCTTTAAGCTTCAGGATCACAGATGGTGATGAAGGATCAGGCGAAGCGCCTGGCCCGCCCTTTCGACCAGCCTTGGTGTGCGACGAGCAGGAGTTCTTCACAAGGAAAAATAATTGAGGAGAAGGAGGATGATGAGGGGGAGGAGGAGCATAATGTGGAGGAGGAGGATGAGGGTGAGGTGGATGAGGAGGTGAAGGAGGATGAGCAGGCCGAGCAGGAGGAGGAGTCCGACGTCGTTGTCGTCGGAGGAGCACGAGTAGAAGGCGGAGGAGGAGGAGGAGAAGGAGGAGGAGGGGGAGGGGGAGGGGGAGGGGGAACATGATCAGGAGGTGGAGGAGGATGAGGAGGAAGAGGAGAAGGAAAGGGAGGAGGAGGAGGAGGAGGAGGAGGTGGACGCACAAGGCCCAAGCAGAGCGACACGCACTACGACCACGACGACGACGCCGACGACGACGACGACGGCGACGAGGCGCGCGGACGATCCGCACCGAAGCACGGATTTGGGAAAGGGCCCACCCTGCAGGTTCGGTAAAAAGCACATCGCTGAGCAGTGCCGCAGCCTCTCCTGAGCACAGGCCCCCCCCCAGAGCATTAGCCAGACAAGGCGGGTTTGCACCCTCATACCCTGCTGGGCTCTGGGCGCGTTTCGGCACCCTCTCCCCCAGCCTCGTCAGTGCCACCGAGAAAGGGGGACGGCGGCGGTTGCCGACGCGTGCCCGAGCTAGGAGGCTCGAAGCGCCGCGGTTCGGAGAGCCGGGAAGACGGGAGGACGGGCGGGCGGACGGACGGACGGACAGCCAGGCAGCGTGCAATGCCTGGCAAGCCAAGTGGGTGGTCACTGCATGAGGGAAACAAGTCCCGAGCAGAGCAGCACGCACCACGACCACGACGACGCCGACGACGACGACGGAGACAAGGCGCGCTGACGATCCGCACCGAAGCACGGATTTGGGAGGGGGCCCAGCCTGCAGTTTCGTAAGGCGGATGAGAGGAGGAGGAGGAGGAAGAGGAGGAGGAGGAGGAGGAAGAGGAGGAGGAAGAGGAGGAGGAGGAGGAGGAATATGAGGCCGAGGAGGAGGAGGAGGAGGAGGAGGAGGAGGAGGGAAGAGGAGGAGGAGAAGGAGGAAGAGGAGCAGGAGGAAGAGGAGGATGAAGATGGTGATGATGGTGATGATGATGATGAGGAGGAAGATGATTAATACTTATACTAGTAATATGATTAAGATAATACTAATGCTGATACTACCACTATAATTGTTAATATGAATATTCAGACGAACACGGATAATCTTACTATTACTACGAATACGACAAATAATCATATTACCACTTCTAATACCAGCACGAATAAGGATACTAACAATACTAGTTATACTATTAATACGATTCGTATGAAGACGGATGCGAATCACACTAGTCATACTCATTCTAAGTAGTAAGAAGACAAACGAAGTAAGTGATAATGGTAATAACATTCATATTCATAGTAACACTAGCACCAATCGGAATACTTCTTCAACTGCTATTAATAGCGGTACTGGCAATATTAGTACGAGTACTATTACGAAGACGAAACAAGCAGCATATTACGAACACTAGTAATAACTATGGGTAATCGTAATATGAACACTAATAGTAATAAGATGAACTACCTTACTAACATTAAGATGACTATTAAGACGCATATTTCAAACATAATAATCATAATATTAGACACCAGAGACTAATACGTCTACGAATAGTATTAATAATACAAAAAGGAAGAATACGGATCATACTACTAGGAATGCCATTAATAATAATAATACGAATAATACTAGCAAATCTAGCACTAACATTATTAACAAAAAGAAGCATAATATTAATCACAATGCAGATAACAATAATAATGCTAATGCTAATGCGAATCGCAATCGTAATACTTACAATCAGAACCATCATAAGAGGGGGAAGAGGAGGAGGAGGAGGAGGAGGAGGAGGAGGAGGAGGAAACAGAGGCGAAGGAACCGTTTTTGCGCGTTCGGGCCCTTTGTCCTCCCCAGAGGCGCCTTGCGTGGCGGCACAGCCGTCCGGCTTCGGGCGCCTTCCGCGATGCGGCAGGCGGCGGCGCCCGCTGTGTCCCGCGCCATTTGGGTGGCCCTTTGCGCCTTGGGCTCGGCGGTCTGAGAGGGCGCCGAATGCACATACGCGCGTGTGTAGTATACTTATAGTGTGTCTATATATCGAAGACGCCTACTGCGAAACACTGCCGCCACCTGCCTTTTTGGAAACGCCTCTGTGGCCGAAAGTCGGACTAGAGCTTGGCCAAGGTATCGGACAACTTGTTCTCCCAGCCGTCGTTGAAACCTTTCGGGGGACACGTGAGGAAAAGGAGAAAGAGGAGAAGACGGAAAAAGGGAAGATGAGGAGGACGAGGACAAGGAGGAGGAGGAGGATGAGGAGGAGGAGGAGGAAAAGGAGGACGGAGGAGAAAGGGAGGAGGAGGAGGAGGAGGAGGAGTGAGGACGGAGAAGTGAGGACGGAGCAGGGAGGACGGAAGTAGGAGGAAGGAAGGAGGGGGGAGGGAGGAAGGATGAAGGACGAGGGAG
>CAUYUJ010021983.1:124748-130359 GCA_963575745.1 Prorocentrum cordatum
TGGAAAACGTACATTTCGCATATTCGCTTCTTCTGCCTTCGCAGCGTCCAAGACGGCCCAAGAGACCCCGAAGACCACCAAAGGCCCCAAAACGGCCCACGACACTCCCAAGACGGCCCAAGAGAGGCGCCTGAGGGGCCCAAAAGGTTCCCAAGAGAGCCCCAAGAGGGCCACAGGAGGTCCCCAAGCGGGCCCCGGAGTGCCCCGAGAGGGTCCCAAGACGGCCACCACGGCACAACATCAGCAGGGCTCCAAGACACGAACTAAGCCAGCGAACTCGCGCCCTCACAAAGTTCACGGGCTTTCCATCCCAGTGCCAAGCAGGTAACGGAAAGAACGAGGTACGAGTGATGACGTTCTGGTGGGACGAAGCCATCTAGGGAGGGAGGAGGAGGGAGGAGGAGGGAGGAGGAGGGAGGAGGAGGGAGGAGGAGGGAGGAGGAGGGAGGGAGGAGGAGGGAGGGAGGGAGGGAGGGAGAGGAGGGAGGGAGGGAGGGAGGGAGGGAGGGAGGAGGAGGAGGAGGAGGAGGGGGAGGAGGAGGAGGAGGAGGAGGAGGAGGAGGAGGGAGCGAGGAGGAACGAGGAGAGGAGGAGGAGGAGGAGGAGGATTCAGGAGGAGCGAGGAGGAGCGAGGAGGAGCGAGGAGGAGCGAGGAGGAGGAGGAGGAGGAGAAGGAGGAGGAGGAGAAGGAGGAGGAGGAGGAGGAGGAGGAGGAGGAGGAGGAGGATCGAGGAGGAGGAGGAGGAGGAGGAGGAGGAGGAGGAGGCCAGCCGGGGCTGCCTGGGGGGGCTGTCTTTGCATAGCCCAGAGCCTTTCCAACGTACACTGGTCCTGGGCAGACCGATCCTGGGCCCAGGATGGATGCACATGCCTTGTTGGCCGAGCTGGGGCCCAGAGCTGGGACGTCGTTTATTTTTGGCAGCATGGGACCCTGGAGATGTGGACGCCTTCCCTCGGCGTCACCCCAAGATACTAATACTGTGTGTGCGTCGCCCCCCCAGGGGCTACGCGCGCACCGAGAAATCTTTTTGCTATGTTTCGTGGCGGGCGCTTTCTGGCCACATCGCTCGGGAAACGGTATACTACAAGATGGGTATACTTCTGTTCGGGTCGGACGCTCGCCTCCAAGGAGAGCATATGTTACTAGTATGTCTCTGTGCGTCCCATTCCCTGGGGCAGGCGTCTCATCCTGAGTCGCTTTTGACGGCCCCAGGGCCTGGCGAAAGCCCCCAGAGCCGAGAACGACGAAAATCATCTACGCCGCTCCTGGGCCCAGGCTGGGGCTCTTTCTGGCTGCGCGCATGTGCAGAGCCGGCGCCCTCCCAGGCGGGGAGCCGCACGACGCTGCGCCGGTGCATGTCGGAGAGCACAAGCGGCACGTGGCACACGAGCGACGCAGAGCAACGGTGTCGTCCTCACCGGGCAGTGGCGCGTAGGAGTCCCGCGTCGGGTCGCGCGCCGACGCCCGCGTCGCCACTGTGGGCGGTGCCGCGCCAGCGGCCCACGTGAGCCGCCGCGTGAGGTCTCTGGACGCCCGAAATGGGTACGGAAAGAATGGGTACAATGCCTAGCAGCAGTTCCTGTTCATCTTGAGCAGGACTCGCTGTCCGCGCCGCCGCGGACTGTGTCCACGTCAGACAGAAGGCCGCCCGCCCAACAGCGGCCGCTGTTGGCTTGGGGCAGCATTTGCTGTTGGGCATTCTGCCCATTTCTCTCGGTGCCCATTTCGGGTGTCCAAAAGGTCGCTGTGCCATGACGACCTGTTGATTCTTCTCGCTCACCTGCTTTCGGGCGGCCGCGCGGGCTTCTGAGGAGCCGGTGCCGGGCCTCCTTGGGCGGCGCCTCCGGTGCCGCGCCCCGTGCGCTTCCGGCGGGAGGTCGGGGGGGCAGCGTTTGGGGGGGGGGCGGTCGGAGAATCAGGGCGAACGAACAGCACGCACCCATACCCATTGGGAGGACGGAGAGGGCTGTGGGTGCGTGTTGTCGGACGGGGGTCCCCGCTCGAACGGGAGCCTCCCCCACGGTCTGACAACCCGCACCCGTACCCATAGCAGTTCCTCCTCCCGCCGACCCCCCGATGGGTGTGGGTGTGTGTGTGTTGTCCGTTCGTCATAATTCGGATTAAGTCGGGCCTGTCACTGTACAGGAGGAATATTCAAGACTAGTCAATCAAAACATGGCCAGGGGACGATACATATATATATATAGGTATACACATATGTATGAATGTATGTATGAATGAATGAATGTATGTAATGTAATGTAATGTAATGTAATGTAATGTAATGTAATGTAATGTAATGGAATGGGATGTAATGTAATGTAATGTAATGTACTGTAACGCAATGTAATGTAATGCAATGCAATGTAATGCAATGCAATGTAATGCAATGTAATGTAATGTAATGTAATGTAGTGTAATGTAGTGTAATGTAATGTAATGTAATGTAATGTAATGTAATGTAATGTAATGTAATGTAATGTAGTGTAGTGTAGTGTAGTGTAGTGTAATGTAATGTAATGTAATGTAGTGTAATGTAATGTAATGTAATGTAATGTAATGCAATGTAATGTAATGGAATGTAATGTAATGTAGTGTAATGTAATGTAATGTAATGTAATGTAATGTAATGTAATGTAATGTAATGTAATGTATGTATATGTGCATGTATGTATGTATGTATGCATGCATGCATGTATGTATGTATGTATGTATGCATGCATGCATGCATGCATGCATGTATGTATGTATGTATGTATGCATGCATGCATGCATGCATGCCTGCATGTATACTATATATATATATATATAGAGAGAGATTTGATAATATATATACCAGTTCTGTCTAGTGTGGGGTATTTTTGGGCTGTCTCTTTTATTTTTCGCCCAAAATCCGCCTGTAGGGGGACATGCCCGACCTAACGTTAGGGGCGGCACGCTCGGGCAATTGGGTGATGCGTCGCCCCCCAGCATTGGTTCCGGCGAGAACGAAGGGCGGACAGGTTCGAGACTCCGTGTTTCTTGTTGTTGCTGTCTCCCTCGGCCTCCGGGGGCAGTGTTTCGGGCCACGGGGCCGTGAAACACTGACGCGGGGCGAAGAATTGCACCAGATGCACCCTGGGAGGGGTCCAGGGACCGTTTGGAGCGGATGTGGGAGGAGGAGGCGGAGGAGGGAGAGGAGGAGGAGGAGGAGGAGGAGGGAGATCAGGAGGAGGAGGAGGAGGAGGCGGAGGAGGAGGAGGAGGCGGAGGAGGAGGAGGAGGAGGAGGAGGAGGAGGAGGAGGAGGAGGCGGAGGAGGAGGAGGAGGCGGAGGAGGAGGAGGAGGAGGAGGAGGAGGAGGTGCAGGAGGAGGAGGAGGAGGAGGAGGAGGAGGAGGAGGAGGACCCCCCTCCAACTTATGGTGGTGGTGGTGGTGGAAAACAAGCCCGCCAGATGTGGCTTCATCCCCCTCATTGACTTTCTGGGGTCCCAGCGGGTTCAGACACCCCGGCCGCCTCTAGTCCCCAATCGCCTGTTGGTCGCCGCTGGGGCCTGACAGCCCTCCCCGCCCATGACCCTGCGGATTCGCTACCAGGGGCCTACAGTCAACCTGCATAGTTGTTTCACCCTCATTTGCGTGCTTTTCGCGGCAGGGGGGGCGGGCCCTGGCCCAGGAATTCCGCGCAGACCCAAAGTTTGTGCTGGTGTTAGTTTTTGCTTCTTCTGTGCATGGTCCGTTCTGCACCGAGATAGGGCGCTTCTGGCTGCGGTTGCCGACCGAGCCAGTCGAGTCTGCTGACAGCAGTACGCTGGCCGTAATCGCCGTGACCTACGCGTGGTGGGCCAATCCGTGGCATCACCTCCACTGGTGGATACCAGCGCTTTGGTACTTCAAGGTAGCGTTGAACTTGGAGGCCGACGACGTGGACATCGGCCTCGTGGTGCCCCACCAAGATGCCGAGTGGGGGAAGGGTGCAGCAGAGCCGCCAGAGTGGTCTTACCTGCAGGCGCTGGCAAAGCGAGCAACTTCACCGGTATACACTCTGGGAGGTCCGCGCGGACGCTTCGAGTCGGCGCTGCGGGCCCTCGCGCCGTGCCCCGGCGCGCTCCGTCGGGGCCCGGGAGACCAGGACGCGGCAGGCCAGAACTTCGCGGGATCCAGCGTGGGAAGACGACACACGGGAGAATGGCCCGGGCCCGCGGCTGTAGCCTGGAAGCCGTCTGGGGGTCCGAGGTGGCCCAGCAGTGGTTCTGGCCAGCAGGCAGGGCGGGCAGGTTTGAGGTTCCGGGTCGGGGATGTTTTTGGTCTTTTCCGGGCGCTGGGAGCTGTTTCCGGGCTCCGGGACAGAGAAAGACGGATGCGGGGTGAAAAATCGCACCAGATGGACCCCAGGAGGGGTTTGGGGACAGATTTTGAGTCCCAGCCAGCTCAGGTTCCCTGGCCGCCTCCAAGCTGTAGCTCTTCAGGAGGAAAAGAGACACACAGACACAATTAATCCTCGATTCCCCAGAAAATATGGGAAAATATGGGAAGTGGGGGGGAAGACAGAAACCCAGAAACTATAGGAAAATATAGGGGAATCCTTTTATTTGTGTGGATTTATTTGTGTGTCCCAGTTTGCCTTTACTGTAGCTCTCCTCGGGCGTGCCAGGCGTCCCGGCTTTGCCAAGACGTGCCCCCGTGTACGGGGCCCTGGCTCCGCGCGGCGCCGGCCGAAAATGTCTGCGCGGACCTCCAGCAGTGTATGATGGGCGTGTTTTCCACCACCACCACCATAAGTTGGAGGGGGTGGGTCCTACTCATCCTCCTCCTCCTCCTCCTCCTCCTCCTCCTCCTCCTCCTCCTCGTCCTGCCCCCCTCCAACTTGTGGTGGTGGTGGTGGTGGTGGAAAACAGGCTCATCAGTGTATGTCTTCTGTGTTCGATCATGGATCATGGACCAAGCTGTGGAACGCGAGCGTCCCGCTTTCGCTGGAAATCGCCGAAGGCCGCAGGAAGCTGCTGAAGACAGCCCGAAATCGCCGAACACCGCTAGAAGTCTCCGGAGGCCGCCAGGAGCTGCGGAACACCGCCAGAAACAGGCGAAGGCCGCGGGAAGACCGCCGAAGACCGCCCCAGGCCGAGGGGTAACAGGGGGTCTGTGATTGAATGCGCACTTGGATCGCCGCGGGGGTTGCTAAGGTTATAGGGGGACTATGAGTCGACGCCGAGGTGGGTTACATCTAGCCTAACCTAGCGTATGAGTGGGTTACAAGAGCCCTCAGAGGCGTAGGGGGGTTCGGATAACTCCGCCAAGTGGGCGGGGGCCCACTTAGCTGGGTTCCTGAACCCCCCAAGCCACTTGGCGCACTTGTAACCCACTTATAAGCCAGGTGGGGCCAGATATTGCCCACCTTGGCATCGACTTATCACGCCCCTCGACCCACAGCAACCCCCGCGCCGACCCAGGTAGTATGCCCGTGACGCTTGTCCGTCCCAGGCATCGTGGCCCCGCAAGGCGCTGCCCAGGCGGCAGCACTGGCAGCCTGGCGGGCTCCACGCGGACGTCCTCGGGTGGCTCTCCGCGCGCCCGCCCCGCCCGCTGGGGGAGTTGCGCGGCCAGAGCTACGGGACGATTGTCCTGGGCCTGC
>CAUYUJ010021984.1:0-30000 GCA_963575745.1 Prorocentrum cordatum
CCGCAGGGCTTGGCATGGCTGAACAGGGCTACGCATGCCGGAGAAAGGCTTGCCAGGACCCAGCAAGGCTCACCAAGGCTTTGCAAGGCCTAGCAGGGCCTGTGAAGCGTAGTAAACCTCAGCAAGGTTGAGCAGGGCGTACTAGGGCATAGCAGGGCTTGGCAGAACTGAACAGGGCCTAGCACTGCTTAGCTGAGCCCGACGGGGCTGTCCGATTTTTCTGGGCCAGGCCCCTTTTTGTTCTTCTCTCTCTCTCTCTCTCTCTCTCTCTCGGCAAAAGCAGATGCCTAGCTAGTAAGCCTCCAAAAGCCCGGGCTACACTCCCCCCCCAGACCCCCGAATGCTACGCAGGAGTGTAGCTTACTGCACAGGATTTGGCCCAAAAACCCTCGGCCGGATTCTGCCCAACATCCCTCGGCCGGATTTGGCTCAAAATCCCTCGCATTCGAAGGCCCCCCCCTCAACACCTTCCGCAAAGCAGCCCCCTCAACGACCCCCGAAGTCACAAAGGGATTCACCACCGCCACTCAAGGGAGTCTCTCTCTCTCTCTCTCTCTCTCTCGGCAAAAGCAGATGCCTAGCTAGTAAGCCTCCAAAAGCCCGGGCTACACTCCCCCCCCAGACCCCCGAATGCTACGCAGGAGTGTAGCTTACTGCACAGGATTTGGCCCAAAAACCCTCGGCCGGATTCTGCCCAACATCCCTCGGCCGGATTTGGCTCAAAATCCCTCGCATTCGAAGGCCCCCCCCTCAACACCTTCCGCAAAGCAGCCCCCTCAACGACCCCCGAAGTCACAAAGGGATTCACCACCGCCACTCAAGGGAGAGCTCTGCCGCCTCCCGGGCCGGGGGACTGCCGTCGACGGGGGGCGTGGGGGCAGCGCGAGGGGGAACGAGGACGAAGGTGGAGGTAACCCAGGATGGCTTGGACTAGCTCGCGAGTCCTAAAACTTTGCTTGCACGGTGTCTCTGAGATGGCTGTTCAGGGCGGGACGGCGGGCCGAAACAGCTGCCATGCGATCGAATTTCGGCCGAGTTTCGAGATCGGTCGACCCGCACCTCCCTCGATCAAACGTCTACCGTAAACGCTTATATACCGATACCACAGTCCTTCTCTCGTCGCCCACGGCGCTGGATTCGCCCCGAAATCCTGGCCAGAACGTACAGTCGGGCTGTTGAAATAGTGAACGCTCTCGCTCCTCCTCCTCCTCCTCCTCTTCCTCCTGTTCCTCCTCCTCCTCCTACTCCTCCTCCTCCTCCTCCTCCTCCTCCTCGTCGAGTTCCCGCTCCTCGATCCTCTGAGGGCCGCAGGAGTAAAGCCCCTTCTTTGCCCCGGAAGTGCCTGAGTGCACGAGGAGGGCAAGAGGAACACCCACGGCATGACCGAAGGTACAGCGGGCCCCTCTCCGAACCCAAAGCAGGTCCTTGTTTCTGCTTCTTGGCTGTGCCACTGCACAGCTCCGGGGAGCCGCGGTAGACCCAGACTCTGGATGGGTTGATTTCCCGGTTTGAAATTTTGTCGGAGATGCACCCAAACGATGCGGAAGAGTAAGTTGGACACTTCTGCCTCAGAAAAACAGGGCAGCTGTGTCCGCGAAGGGATGGCGGAAACTGCAATGGCAAAATACGGCGGAAATCGGCATCAAAGGACCCACTTGCGAAATCGCGCAAAGTGGGGCAGATCCCGAGTCAGGGCACTCCCAGAGAGGTCCGAAGAGCAACGCGGTGTCGATAGCTTTTTGTTCACCGTGGTCGGCCAGGGCGGCGGTGAAGGCGGCGGCCAGGGGCCCAGGCGGGCGTCGAGAGAAGCGGGTCTTGCGCACGTCGACGTAGCGACTCCCCTCGCTCCTCCTCCTCCTCCTCCTCCTCCATCACCCGGGTGACTCCAACCTAAGACCCATGGAGGCCCAACTGGAAAGAAAAAACAAATGGGGCGCGCCGAAAAACCCAGGGGGTCCGGTTTCCGCGGAGGAAAGAAAAAAACCCTGGCGATGGGGTTCGAGCACGGGGGTTACCCCCCCCTCAAATTCCGGAAGAGGAATGAACTCCCAGCCGCGGGGGTGCCCGCGCGAGGGGTCCCACCCCCCCCAAGCGCAACCAGAGGAAGAAAAGCGTGAGAGCCGAGACTGTAAGTGCAATGCAACAACACCTTAATCGCGGTTGCACTAGGGATTTGTATTAGTACGGGAACAACTGAATTACAGCCGGTGAGGTTTGGGTTCGGGTTCGGGCTTATATATTGGAAACCCAGTATATTGGAAACGCAATATATTGGAAACTCAATTTTCTAGGCGTTGTATATTGGAAACGCAGTATATATGGCGTTGTTCTAGGGGGCACAATTTTACCAGCTGTAATATGATACCAGCTGCACTCGAATATTTGCACGGCAGGACAACGTGCTCTCTAGGAACAACTGCGCGATAGGACATGATAGTACCAGTTGTACTCAAGTACGAGTTGTACGGTAGTCGGAGGGGTTCAGGGATTCCAACGGCAACGCGCGCGGGGAAGAAGGAAAAAAATCCATGCGCCGCCAGGGGTCCCGGGTTTAACGGGTCGCCGCGAAGGTTGACCCCCCGCGGAAAGAAGAAAAGAAATCCGGCCGGGGGGTTGGGGGGTTGAGGGATGAGTCACGGGGGCGATCCTCCTCCTCCTCCTCCTCCTCCTCCTCCTCCTCCTCCTCCTCTTCCTCCTTCTCCTCCTCATCCTTCTCCTCCTCCTCCTCCTCCTCTTCCTCCTCCGCCTCCTCCTCCTCGTCCTCCTCCCCCTCGTCCTCCCTCCTCCTCCTCCTCCTCCTCCTCCTCCTCCCCTCATCCTCTGCTCCTCCTCCTCCTCCTCCTCCTCCTCCTCCTCGAGAATCCCGCTCCTCGATCCTTTGAGGTCCGCTCCCTCATCCCCGCCCCCCCCCCCCCCACCCCCACGCGATCCAGGGAAGCGGCCGCGCCCTGGCAACGCCTGTGCAGGCGGACGAGGCGGCGGGCGTAGCGGTCGTGCTCGCGCCTCGGTGCGCGGAGGAGGAGGAGGAGGAGGAGGAGGAGGAGGAGGAGGAGGAGAAGCAGGAGGAGGAGGAGGAAGAAGAAGAATGATGAGGAGGGGGAAGTGATGGAGGAGGAATGAGGAAGAGGGTGGGGAACGGAGGAGGAAGAGGCGGAGGAGGAGGAGGAGGAAGAGGAGAAGGAGGAGGAGGAGGACGCAGGGCAACTCCTTCTCAAGACGAGGCTCTTGCCTTGGTGGCAGGGCCACAGGGCGCTCGTCTTTCAAGGGGGCGCTTCTTTCGGTGAAGCGGCAAGCTTGTAGGTATTTCTGAAGGGACTTGGGACGAGAGGATGTGTGTCAGCATCGTTGGTGGCTCCTCTGCTTACTCCTCCTCCTCCTCCTCCTCCTCCTCCTCCTCCCTCTTCTCCTCCTCCTCCTCCTCCTCCTCCTCCTCCTCCTCCCCTCTCCTCCCTCCTTCTCCTCCTCCTCCTCCTCCTCCTCCTCCTCCTCCTCCTCCTCCTTCCTTCTCTCCCTCCTCACCCTTCGTCTATCCCGTGCCCATCCTTCTAGTAACTTGTATGGAATGTGAAAAGCTCGAATGATATCGCTTGGCCATGCGTCCAACGAGAGCCCCTCTTGAGAAGGGACCACCACCCCCATCCGTGCACGGGTGCACACTCCTACAAGTTTGTGAGGCGAGTGTGCTCGGCGCCAAGGCGAGAAGGCGAGAGCCCGGTTTCGGAAAGGAGTCGACCTCGCATCCCTGGATCTGCTGTGAGGTGTCTGAACGAATATGTGCGGGGAAGGCGAGAGCACAATTTGTATGACGACCACCCCTCAATCCTGTCGGATTTTGCAGGATGGAGACACAAATGCTGGACGAATGTGCGCGGCGCTGAGGATTGATCCCCATTTTGGACACGACCATCCCTCAACTTTTCTAGTTGTTGGAAGATTTGAAAGCGAAGCGCGGGAGAAATTTTGCGCGGCGTGGAGGCAAGAGCCTCACTTTGAAAACGACCCCCTTTCCAGCCGTGAAACTTTTGAGGAAGTTTTCACACACATTCGAGGTCGTAAGCGGGGAGGAAATATCAGGCGAACACACACCGCCCGCCCTACAGACACGTCTACTGGTCAGATGCCAGGTGAAAGCCACGCTAAAGAAAAAACGGCGCCATCCATTCATTTAGTTGTTGGAATCGGTTTAAGAATAATGCGCACGTCACTAAGGCGGGAAACACACTTTGAAAAACGCACCCTCTTCATTAGTGTAGCTGTTGGAGGCTTTCAAGCCGACTGCGCGCGGCGTTACGTATGACGGAACCAGACCGAAACGAAGACCGAGAACCATAACTGGACCGAACAAGGCCCAAAGCAGCAAAACTCAAAACCGAATTGAACCGAACCGAACTTGCTCGGGACCAAACCCGGGGAAACCGAACCGAGCCAGCACCGGAATCGAACCGGACGGCCTCCCCACCGAATCGAGAGAGATCTAACCAGACGCCCCGCAGCCCAAGCCCCAGGGCACCGCAGGACGACGACAAAAGGACTGCGGGGGACCACGGGAAGCCCTGAGACGACGGGAAGGGGCCACAAGAGGGATCTTATGAACCAGGACCACGGGAGGAGCCACGTGCAGGACCATGGGGAGGGCCCACGGGGAATCGCCATGGGATAGGGTGAGATGGACCACGGTGGGCCCTGGACCACGGGAAAGGGCTACGCGGGGAGGGGGCTGTGCGGAGGGAGCACGGGAGGACCGAGGGAGGGGACCACATCAGACTGCGGGCCGCATTTGGGGGGATCGCGGCAGTCGGCCACGGCTGCCGCTGCTCTTGCTGCCCATGCTGCACGTGATGCTGCTCGCCGTCGTCGTCGTCGTCGTCGTCGTCGTCGTCGTCGTCGTCGTCGTCGTCGTCGTCGTCGTCGTCGTCGTCGTCGTCGTCGTCGTCACCGCCGTCGTCGTCGTCGTCGTCGTCGTCGTCGTCGTCGTCGCGTCGTCGTCCTCGTATTGCTCCTACACCTCGTCCTTCTCCTCGTCCTCGTCCTCGTCCTCGTCCTCGTCCTCGTCGTCGTCGTCGTCCTCCTCCTCCTCCTCCTCCTCCTCCTCCTCCCCCTCCTCCTCCTTCACCTCCACTTTCCTATCGCCTCCTCATCCCTCCCCCCGCTCCCAGAAGCCCTCCAGTGAACCCGAAAACTAGCTGGAACTTGGGAAAACCACCCCAAACCCTGGAGCTCCCAAGAAATCCCCACAACCGCCACCAATCCCGAAACCCACCAAGTGGGCCGTGTCGACCAATCATCTGGCTAAGCGATTCTGGGCAATTTGGGGACTTTCTGGGGTGGTCCGCCTCCTCCTCCTCCTCCTCCTCCTCCTCCTCCTCCTGCTCCTCCTCCTCCTACTCCTACTCCTACTCCTACTCCTACTCCTACTCCTACTCCTACTCCTACTCCTACTCCTACTCCTACTCCTACTCCTACTCCTACTCCTACTCCTACTCTTCCCTCCCTCCCTCCCCCCTCCTCCGTCCTCTTCCGTCCTCCTCCTCCTCCTCCCTCCTCCTCCTCCTCCTCCTCCTCCTCCTCCTCCTCCTCCTCCTCCTCCTCCTCCTGCTCGGCAGACCCTTATGCACTGCTCCTCCTGCTCCATCTCCTCCTCACCCCTTTCTCCTTCCTCCTCCCCCTCCCCCTCCCGCCTCATGTCCTTCCCGTGGCCCCGCGGCCCCAACGTGGCCCCCCCCCTCCGCGGTCCCACCGCGGGGTGCCCCGGGACCGCGGGAGAGGACCAAAGGACCACCGGGGGGCCGCGGGAGGACCGCGGGGAAACCCTGCTGCGATCGGGGAAGGCCACGACGTAAGCATAAGCGACCGCGGCAGGTCTGTAGGGACCACGGAGGGACGACGGACGGGAAGCCGCGGGAGCGCTAGCCATGGGGAGGGGCCAAGGGGGCCACGGGGAGAGACCGCGGGAGTGGCCGCGGGGATGGACTCCGCGGAGGCAGGGATCGCTGGATGGGCCATGGGGACGGCTGGGGAAGTACTGCTTGCAGTAACAGTGCCCAGCTAATCGTGCTAGTGCCGCGTGCTCCTGCCAGCACCGCCGCCCGCGTGGAGCCGTATCGTGCCGCGGCCTTGGTGCGACGAGGCCCGCAAAAGCTTCGCAAAAACAACGCGCTGACCAAACCGGTCAATCCGATCCGTGCGCAAACCGGAATCGAACCTCACCAGAGCCATGTCCAAACTGAACCGGTCAGGACCAAACCATCTTCCAACCAAGCCGGCCAAGCAAGACTTAGGTTCGGCAATAGCGACTACAGGCGGTCCACCGCCAGATCGAGCGAAGAACCTCAAACTCAAAAAAAGCTTCAACAAATCTCTCTAAGCCCAAACCTGCGGAAATCTCAAACTCCAAAACAACTTCAAAACATCTCCAAACAAAAACCCGCGAACATCTCAAACTCGAGCAAAACTTCAAAACAACTCTAAGCCAAAACCTGGGAACATATCAGACTCAAAAAAACTTCAAACAATCTCTAAACCGAAACCTGTGAACATATCAAACTCTAAAAAACTTCAAACAATCCACGCCGAAACCTGGGGAAATCTCACACCTAAAAAACCTGTAAACGGGAACTCTAAAACAACAGAAACAAACTATTACAAACACGTTCAATGCCAACCAACTTTAAAACAACTCTTAGAACAACTTTGAACATACTGCCTAACAAGTACAAGCAACACAACTCCAGAACAACTCTTAAGACAACTCTAAAACACTCTGGGGCAACTCTAAATAATCTCGAAACAGATGTCAGACCGCCTGGCGAACTTAAAAACACTCTGGAACGATTCTAACAACTATAAATGTACACTCTGACTTAAATTTTGAGATGTTCGCAGGTTTGGGTCTTGAGTTGTTTGGAAGTTGTTTTTAGAGTTTGAGAATTTCGCAGGTTTTGGCTTGGAGATGTTTGGGATGTTTGTTTTAGAGTGTGTCGCAGGTTTGGCTTATAATGTTTTGTTGGTTTTTTAGAGTTTGAGATTTCAACAGGTTTTGGTTTAAATATGTTTTGCAGTTGTTGGGGAGGTTGAGTTTCCTGCTGAAGATGTTCCGAAGATTTCGGTTGGTTTTCTCGATGGACCTCCTGTAATATAATTGCCGAACCTAAAGCAAGACCGAACACTGGCTGCAGAACCGAGCCGAGCCGAGCCGATCCCTTCACATAGCTGAAGCGGGAGCCACATCTTGAAGCCGCCCCCCCCCCTCCATCCGTGCAGCTGTTGGACATGTCGCACCTCGGGGCTCTGGGGAGAAAGTCTCTCGGGCGAAACGCCTGGACGCCCAGCCTGCCCTACCGACCCGTCTAGTGATGAGCTCAAGGAGCTACAGACAGCCCCCCGCGAGCAGTCCAGGCTGGCCTCGACAGGTCCCGCGGTCTCAACGCCTCAACCGCCGCGGCGCCAGGGTGCCGAGACCGCCGCGGGCTACTCGGGGGGCCTGCTGAGACCAGCCGAGGCTAGCCTCAGGTCGGGCATGTCCACCTACAAGCGGATTCTAGAAGAAAAACGGTTCAAAAAACCAAAACATAGGCAAACAAATAATCACAACTAGTTCTTGCTATTCTTGCCTACTCCTCGTGTAGAGCGATCTGCCCGACTTTTAAGGCTATACCCTGGGGGGGGGCGTCTGCCTCTGCGCAGTCCTCTGCGCCGGCCGCCCTGGACCCCCTCCAGGCCTCCCCGCACGTGCTGGGCCCCGGGCCCCCGCTGCTGCAGCGCAGCCCGCACCCTCTCGGCGGCACCCCGCGAAGATCTGCACGTATCTGAGCGGCTCGGTCCTCGGACCTCCTCGCGCTGTGAAAAAATCACAACGGGAGGCTTTTCGCTATTTTCGGCCCCTGGGGGGCCCTCGCCGGGCCTCGGGACTGTCAAAAAACGACTCGGGATGAGAAGCCGGTCCCGGGGAAGGGGTCCAGACCTCTGTGGGTCGACGTTGCGAAAAAATCGCGGCGTCGGTGTCAGGGTCCTCGCCTTCGCGGCGCTTTCTTCCTCTTCCCTTGTGCCCCAAAAGTTGCTTCCGCGCGCCCCGCCTTCAGCTTTAGCCCGACCAGCGCCGGACCGCTTCTGCACCTCCTGCGCCCGCGGACTTGGAGAAGCGCGCAGCCCGAAGCCGCTCCACCGAGGACGCGGGGGGACGTGGAGGAGGGAACGGCAGGCGCGCGCGACCGCTCGGAGGCCGCTGGGCGCGCGCACTCCAGCCAGGCGCGGTGCGCGCAGTCCAGCTCGACTGGCGCGACGCCCCGTTCCTGGCACCAGTCCTGCAGGGGGGGACAGGGCGAGGGAGGACTGGTAAGGCTTCTTGCTGCGCCCACACCTCCCCCCCGGGTAGTCCCGGCTGACCTCGACAGGCCCCCTTAGACGGTTTCCCCCGGGGCAGTAGGCGACCCGAAGAGGGGAGGGCGAGGAGGGGGAGGAGGAGGAGGAGGAGGAGGAGGAGGAGGAGGAGGAGGAGGAGGAGGAGGAGGAGGAGGAGGGTGCGCTTGGCGGAACCAACCCGCGGCGGGTGCGTTTGGCCGACGCCCTCCCCGACGCCCACGACCCCCCCCCCCAGACGAACATCCGGACCCCCCTCCGCGGTGGGTGCGTTTCGCCGACGCCCTGCTCGACGCCCACAATTCCCCCCGCGGTGGGTGCGCGGTGATGGCGCCCCGCCCGACGCCAACGGCTCCCCTCCAGACGGCCCCCACGACGCCCAGAGCCTTACGACGACCCCGCCCAACGGCACTACACGTCACCTGCCCACTGAGGGCAGCGGTGCCCACCGAGAGTAGGGAGAGCGACTGTTCTCAGTCCTCCAAGGCCCCCACCGATCCCATGGGAACTCGGTCAACTCCGACCCCCTTCGACAGGACCTCCAAGTCGTCACGCCCCCTTTTCTTCCCTCTTCTGCATGGGCAGCCAGCCCGTGGCACGGGCCGGGTCCACTTGAGGATCGCCATCCACGACGCACAGATGCGACGACACCCCCCCGACCCCTTCCTCAACGGACCCGACGACCCCCCCACGAACGTCAACAGCAACTCCACTCGCAACTGCAGCCAACAGCGGCACACCGCGCCACCACCAGCAACTAGCCACACCGACGGCACTCCCAAGGACGACGGCATCCACCTCGGCCACAACCGGAACAGGACCAACAGCGAGGATTTCGGGCAGGTGAGAGGCCCGGGAGCGGCTCCTGGAGGGGGAGGCTGGCGGGGGCGGGAGAGGCAGGGGGGAGGAGGAGAGCACCAGCGGCCCTGCGCGCACGCAAGGGAAGCCCCCGTGCCCAGAAAGGCCCACACTGCGTCCCATCTCGTCCCACTCCCCCCTGACGTCATCCCTTCCTCTCCTCCCCCTCCCCCCGCCTTCCTCTGGAGGTGCTTTGATGTGTTTTGTTGGCCTCTCCGAGCTTGGGGGAGGTCTCTTCCATCCTTCCCTACGCCTTCCTCCGTCGTGTTTGCTGTTCCTTCCGCCTCCTCCCCCTCCTCCTCCTCCTCCTCCTCCTCCTCCTCCTCCTCCTCCTCCTCCTCCTCCTCCTCCTCCTCCTCCTCTTCCACTCCTCCTCCGCCTCCTCCTCCTCCTCCGCCTCCGCCTCCTCTTCGCCTCCCCCCTCCTGGCCCCCCTGTTGCTCCTCCTCGTGTCACCCTTCCGTCGGACTTCCTCCGCGGCCCCCCCCGCCGCCGCCGACGTGCCTCCCTCTCCCCCGTCGCCCTCCCGCGCTCGGGAAATCGATTCGCTCTCGCTTTCGGCCCCCGTATCGTTCCCCCCGTCGTCGCGCCTGTCGGCACCACCGCCGGCCGCAAGCAAGCCCTTTTCAGAACGACTCCCTCCCTGCTAGACGGCAGGGCGGGGACGCAAGCTTCGGGCTATGACAGACCGAACCAGCCTTGAGCAGCAGCAGCAGCAGGAGCAAGAGGAGGAGGAGGAGGAGGAGAAGGAGGAGGAGGTGGTGGGGATGGGGGATTTCGAGGCGGAGGAGAACACGAGAAACTCGTCGCAGCCGCAACGATACGTGACACCTGTGTACCGTGACAATGCCTTCCCAACCTCGTTGACCCGCCGTTGCCCTGTATGTTTTGCAACTCGATGCAATACCTCCACGTGCCTGCGAGGGAGGCACGCAAGTGCTCTTTCAACTCATTCATGGGTTTGGCCAGTCCAGCCTGTTGGTTCACTCATTTGGCCTTCGAGTCGCAGCCTGGTCGGCCTCGGTCTCTGCATCCTCCTGCGCCGCGGTGCCGCTGGAGGCTGCTGTGGCTTGTCGTTTCACGGGCGCCTTCCCCTTCGTCACCGCCATGGGAGTACGGATTCTAAGACTTGGGTTTGGAATTCACTTGGATCTCGGTGATTACAGGCCTGAAGCACTGTACCGGCTGGAGCGGCGGCACAGGCCAGAGGCCTTTTTAACGACAGTCACAGTAACAATAACAACCATGATTAACAAGACAACTGCTCATACGGATCAGTGTATCAAAACAGCTACACGAATCATGATAATCAGGGTCAGGAGGTGCAGGGGACTCGCCATCGCTTGGACGTCCATTCCCCGTGCATATTTCGGTGTCATGCGTGTATGTTTCGCAGAATGTCCTCAAGTGCTCCTCTATGGTCTTTGCCAAGAAAACAGATGCACACGCCCGAGCGATGCCAAGGGGAGGAAGACGGGGGTGAGGATGCGGGGGCAGTGAGGAGTGGAGTGGAGTGGAGTGGACACTGCTGCGATGCAGGTTCTGGGGTCCAGGAACGCCTGAGCTGGAGAGCATTCGATCTCCGAGTCGATTGCTCAGCTCGGCTCAAGACTTTGGGATCCAAACCCCTGGCAATCCCGTCGAGATGATGTCTGCCCGTGGCAGACTTCCTGTACGTACAAGGGCCTTCCCAGACCCCCGACGTCGTGATTCTTTCACAATGTCGACCCCAAAGCTCTGGACCTCTTCCCCGGGACCGGTTTTGCATCCTGCGTCGTTTTGGTTGACGGTCCCAGGGCCCTGCAAGGGCCCCAGAGGCCGACCATAGCGAGGAACCTCCCGTCGTGAGCTTCCGTTCACAACGCGAGGGGGTCTGGGCTTGAGGGCCCGCAGTTGGAGGCCTGGAAATTGGCACCAACACCAACACAGGGGTCTGCCTCCACAGGGGGAAGATGATCCTAGATTTCGGTGTTGGTGGTAATAGTTCGGCCACTTTGGAAGCCAGAATATTACCACCATCACCGAGATCGGGATCTTCTTCCCTCGGTGGAGGCACGCCGCCGAAATTGGTGTTGGTGTCAACCTCTAGGCCTGCGACGCAGGGCCTTCTCGGCGACGTGGCGCGAGGCTGTGGCAGCGGGGGCCGCGCTCCTGCAGCGCCATGGCGCACGTGGCCGCGGGCCCCGCGGTGGCGCGGTGCAGCGCGCACCTCGCGGGCTCTCTCGGGGGCCAGCTTGGACCGCTGGCCTCTCGGGCCTCCCTCGAGCGGGGGGTCGGCGGATGGGCAGAACCCTGCACCACCCGCGCAACCGGGGCGGCGGCGCAGACTTCCACGCGCCCCCCTGCCCCCGATATTCAATGTTGATTGGCTGCGCCCGCGGGGTGCAGGATTCAGGCCAGTCGGCAGTTCGACACAAATCGCGCCACAGCCTTCCAATCTTGAATCGGGGGCACGGGGGGCGAAAACAGACACCGGGAAAAAAGTGCAAGATTTTGTCCATCAGCCGATCGACGCCGGAATTCATCTGCCCCAAAATGGATTTCCTCGTCGAGTCATACGCAGCGTGCTCAGAGATCTTAGAACGGTCTTGGAGAAACCCAAATGGCACCAGTGCCCGTACTCCCCGGACCTCTCCCAGGGCGCGTTCCGACCAGGATTTCGAGGCGAATCCAGCGGTGGCGACGAGGGCCTCCCAGGAGAAGGGGAAAACGAAGGAAGGGTAGCGGTATGGGTACCCTTTCCTCCATTGAATTCTACGCATTTCTCATAATTCGACGAACAAATCATTCTTGGGGTAACTCAATTCTGTAGTCGACCCCCTACTCGCGCACGGCGCCCCGCCGATGAGGTTCCTCCCCATCCCTTCGACCCCGCCCGTCTGCCTCCCCCTCTTTTTCGGCGGCAACTCATGGGAGCCTCCCATACCATCTCGTCGGCTTTTCCGAATCGACGCCAATCGACGCTAGTCGACGCTAGTCGACGCTAATCGACGCTAAATCGACGTGAATCTATGCAAACCGACGCTAAATGTGCGCTATCCCATCGGCTCCCAAACGCTAATCGACGCTAGTCGACGCTAACCACGGAATTACGAGGGTATACGAGGCTCCCAAGATTTGCTGCCGAACTCCCCTCTCTCCCTCCTTCCCTCCCTTCAATCAATCCGTTTCTTTCCCTAGACGGGCGCGTTCCACTGCTCGGACTCGCCGCGGGGGGCTCACGACCCACCACACCGAGGCAAACCTGCTGTTTTTTTTTTCCGGACGTTTGCGAGTCGGCACTTTGCGGGTCGTGGAACGCGCTCGGTAGTTCCCCTCCCTTCCCGCTTCTCCCGTTCTCTCCTCGGGAGGGGTCCCGTGGGGGGGGTCCGTCCCTGGGACTGTGACCCCCCTGGGAGGCGCTCTCCCCCTCGGCTTCTTGCCTCTCTGCAGACGCCTCGAGCCCCGAGACGCCCCAAGAGGGCTCGAAGAGGAGCCCCGAGAGGACCCCGAGAGGAAGACATCAGCTATGTCCGTGCAGTTTTTTGTTATGCCTTTCGCGTCCTCGCCCTTCTCAGGCTTCCGACGCGCCCACACGGCCCAGGAGGTCCCGATAATCGACCCAAGAAGAAGGTCCGAGAAGCTGCCGAGAGCGCCCGATAAAACGGCCGCGTGGCCCCAAGACCGCCCCAAAGAGGCCCCCGAGACGGCACCACAGGGCTCCAAGAAGGCCCCAAGAGACTCACGAATGGGGTAGCACCAACCGAGATCAGGGCTGGACCTAAACGCTGCTGTTCGTTTTGGTTTCGTTTTGTTCTCCGGTTTGCCCTGCCTGCGTTCCTGCACCTCCCTCCCAGAACAAAAAGCAGAACACAGCCGAAGCCCAGCAAACCAGCCTTTGGGCCCAGACCTGCCCGAGACGGCATGGCAGGGCTCCAAGAAGGCCCCAAGAAGCTCCCGAAGGGGGGGAGCACTGCGCACCACTGGGCTCTTTTGCTGCGGGCGGGGGGGCGGAGGCGGGTGGGGCCCGCTGGCTCGTTCGATCTGGCCAGCTCGATGCTCGCCATGCTGCTTCTCCCCCCCGTCTCCCTTCCTTCCTGTCCCCCCCCCCTCTCCTCCCTTTTCCCCCCCCCCCCCCCCCCCCCCATCCTGCACTCCATCCCCGTCGCCTTCCGTCCCCTCCCTCCCCTTCCACCCTCCCTCCGCCTCTCCTGTCCTACCCCCCCTCTCCTCCCCCCCATCTCCTGGGAAACACAGCACAGACCCAAACGTTCGGAGGCCCTCCTCGACGCCATTCCCCTCCTCCTCGAGGCCCTCCCACGCGGATTCCGACTTCCTGGATCGGCGCCATGCCCTTCCTCGACGCGCGGAGCGCGCCAGGGGGCGGATGCAGGAACTCCGCGCGGAGCTCCGAAAGTTCATGTTCGGTCGGGCAAATCCTCCTGCATGCGGATTCTGGAGGACACAGGCATCAAACTAGTCCAAAGCTGCTCAAGGATAGCCAGAAGGGTACGACAGAAACGTCCCCAGACTATTGTTTGCCTCTTCTTGAGTATTCCTCCTGTAGAGGGACACGCCAGAATTTAAGCTTCATGTTCAGGTCATGATTTGTTCCCCGATCCCCTCCCTTCCACTCTCCCTCTCCCTCCCCATGTCCTGCCCTACCCTCCCTCGCTCTCCTCCACTGGAGCGCTTCGCGCCGTCCGCCGCCCTCTCGGTTCATTGCGTTGGGCTGCCTGGGGCTCTGGGCTGGGCCTCCCTTCGCTGGGGAGGGTGGCGGCGACTGCTGGTGCACCCCCCCTGTGGTTCTCGGGGCGAAAGCCTTCAGCATGACGGCGCGCAGACCGCTGCAGTGCCGAGTCCGTCCGACCGGCTCCTCCCTTTGCCTCCGCATTCCCTCCGTTTGTGCCCCCTCTCCCTTCCCACCCAGAGCTGGTGCGGTGGACCGCCCTCTGGTCTTGCCAGCCCCGGGCGCCGCGGCGGCCTCGGCGGCCCTGGCTGCGGGGGCGCCTCGGGTAAGAGGCCCGCCAGGACCACCCATGGGCCCCGCAGGTCAGCAAGACAACCCTCTTCCTCCTCCTCCTCCTCCTCCTCCTCCTCCTCCTCCTCCTCCTGCCGACCCCCTCCTCTTGCCCTTCCTGTTCACATTCCCCCTCGTCCTCCTCCTCCTCTTCCTCCTCCTCCTCCTCCTCCTCCTCCTTCTCCTCTTCCTCACCCCTACGTCGCTTCCTCTTTTCCTCCTCCTCCTCCTCCTCCTCCGCCTCCTCCTCGGCTCACGGCTCCTCCTCGGCTCACGGCTCTGGCAAGAGAATGGGGGCGGCTCACGGCAAAAGCAGCCCTCGGATACAGGAAATCCCTCGGCGCCCCCGAGCCGCCGTGCGCCTCGCGCCCAGGAGCGTAAAGGAACAGGAAAGATGAAGGGGAAAGTGATGATGAGGAGGAGTAGGATGAGGGGGCAACGAGGAAGTGAAATATGACGATGACGAAGGAGAAGGGGGATGAAGAAGGAAGGAAAAACATGAAGATGAAGATCAGCATGATGATGGTTGTGATGATGATGGTGATGATGATGGTGATGATGATGATGATGCTGATGGATGATGGATGATGGATGATGGATGATGGATGATGATGATGATGAT
The DNA here is from genome assembly GCA_963575745.1 of Prorocentrum cordatum. Classification (NCBI taxonomy): domain Eukaryota; class Dinophyceae; order Prorocentrales; family Prorocentraceae; genus Prorocentrum; species Prorocentrum cordatum. The sequence continues at coordinate 14,834 of CAUYUJ010021984.1, forward strand.
GATGATGATGATGATGATGATGATGATGATGATGATGATGATGATGATGATGATGATGATGATGATGATGATGATGATGACGCTCGTATCATCTGAGGACAGCCGGTTGTTTACTGAACCAGCCGCGCGGCTGCCATCGCCAGGCGGTCCGTCAGAGCGTGAGGTACTTGGTAATCATGTTGTTGACGTGCGTCGAGAGCTCCTTGGAGATGTCCGTGTTTCACTGTGCGGTACGTCTCAAAAGCGACAGGGTCGAGGTCCTCTGGGCGCTGGGCACGAAGGCCCATACACTCGAACCTCCGGGTCGGCGGAGGCGCGCCCAGCGTGAAGTACACCGCGGACCACATCGGGAGGCAGTCGGCGTAGTGAGCCCAGTCGTCCGCCGCAGGGCAGCCAAAGACGCACCTGTGAGCAACTCCCTCGTGCAGTCTGGCACCTGTCGTCCATCCGCCCATCCGCGTTTTCAGGCACGAGGACGAGATGCGAGCGCGAGTGTTCCTCATCGTGGCAATGAAGGTGTCGAAGTCGATGCCGTTGATGTCGCTAGTGTGCTCCGGCCAGTGCCTGTGCAGACGGGCCTTGAGCATGTCCCGAATGCTGGGCTGGAAGATCATTTTCTTAAGCATGAGATCTGGGCACCTTTCTTCGAATCCGGGTTCTTCGTGATCTGGTTGACGGCGGCTGCCATGGCCCTCTGAAGGTCTTTGGAGACAGGCAAAGGCCTTTTGGTGGCGACACATTCTAGGTGCCCATGCAATTGCTGGCGTCTTACAATGTAGTGCCCAAGGAACAGGACGTGCGAGATCAAGCGACAGAGCGATCAGGAGCAGCACGAAGATCGGCATGTCGAAGCTCGGCCAGCGGCGTATGCCAGTCCAGAGTAGCAAGCGCAGCGCGGATCAGCGCGGCGACGCAGGCCAGAGAGACGGAGATGACGTCGGCGACCCCGAACTCGGACGCTCGCGACTTTCCACGAGTAGTGAAAGTTGAGGGCGGCACGTGCCAGAGCATGTTGATTATGCCGTTCTCGGTCTGCACGAGAGTGCGCGGCGGGAGTCCAAATTGGGCAACGTAGAGCACGGTGGGAACAGCCTTGGTGTTGTACTCCTTGATCGTAGATGTGGTGGGGCCTTTAGCTTTGGAGCATGCGTCTGCTCGATGCTGCCATTTTCTCGTCCGTTACGCTGGGGCCCATGAGATACCCGAGGTACAGCGCAGCGTTGATGATGGCGAACTGCACCCACTCAGGGACGATCGCCAGCAGCTGATCCCGGATCGATTCAATCATCTGGATCACGAATGAGGCGTAGAGAGGCATGAGCTTGCATTTTTGGGGTTTCAAGCGTAGGCCAGCACCTTCCTGCATGTTGTTAAACGTATTGGCGTGATCCCTCAGCGTGTTGACATCGAGTATCGCGGCTCCCTCGTCGTTCGCACAAATACGTGTGGTGCCATGCCCTTTGAGGTCGACGGTGCGTCGCATCCTCTCCGCGAATGGGTGCGTCGACACGGCGTAAACGAAACCGCTGAGAGGGCATCCCTGCAAAGACCCACCCTCGAAGAAGTAAGCGAATGTACCGTATATGAAAACCATGTTCAAGTGGTACACGCTCTGGAGGAAGGAGATGACGCCGTGCGGAGCTCCGAGGGCATCAAAAGAAGCCCAGATCCAGCTGTGCTGCAAGCTCGGGAAAGCAGCGGCGATGTCCCAGAAGGCTAGGACTGGCACTCGATGTGCGTTCGCAGGATGGCCGTAGGTCCGAGCCGCGCAGTCGAGGTCGACGTTGTTCTGGGTCAGCTGACGCCGAGCAACGAAGCCCCGCTGGATAGGGGAGACGCCCTTGGTCGCGACGTCTCGCAACATGACATTTACGATACCACAGCAGATTTGGTTCTCGGTGTCTTGGAGGCTCAGAGGCCTGGAGTCCTCTGGCTTCTGGATGATCTCGGCGGCGTCGCCTGCCTGGGAGCCTTTCGGGAGGAAGACGGACTCAGACATGCTGAAGGTGAGCGGCATCGTGAGGCCGGCGAACATGTGGAGCGTACCTTGGAGCAACGTCTCTGCGCCCCAATCGCCCGCGTGCTGCCAAAAGGATCCAGAAGGAGTAGGCGAGGCCGTCAGGGCCAGGGCTCGAGTCGGTCGCGCGCTTGAAGAAACTCTCGATGAGGTAGGTTGAGGGCGCCGGCACGGAGCTCCAGTCAAGCGGCACTGCCCAATGCTGGAGGAACTCAGCGGCGAGGGAGGCGTCGGTCCACTGCTTGCCGAAGTGTGGAGCCCACACGCTGGCCAGCGCCTTGGCCTGGTCCTCCAGGTGGCGAACAAGCAGGTCACCGCCAAGAGGGTTCGGCATCAGGAGGGCATCCAAAACGAGTTTCTGAGACGACGGGAGGTGTAACTTGGCCTTACTCTTGATGACGCGTGCCAGGGAGCGATGCTTCTTGGCGAGTGAGGGGGAAGCCCGAGCCGCGGCATCTTGTTCAAGCGTTCTTGCTAAAGCAGTCCTCACCTACTTTTCGAATGGTCGTAACTTCGTCTCGCTCGACGGGGGCACGGTCACCCTCCACGACCCCAGGGTTTCGCCGACAGATTCGACGAGATCGCTGCCGCCAACGCTGCCGCTGCCGCTGAAGATGATGATGATGATGATGATGACGATGATGATGACGATGACGATGATGCCACCGATGATGATGATGATGATGATGATGATGATGATGATGATGATGATGATGATGATGATGATGATGATGATGATGATGATGATGATGATGATGATGATGATGATGATGATGGTGAAGGTGATGAGGATGATGGTGGTGATGATGATGCGGAGGAGGAGGAGGAGGAGGAGGAGGAGGTGAATGGCAACATGAACACACATAACAATAATGAAAACATGGTTAGCCAGCGTGGATTCCAATCTATTCCAAGCAGTAATTCATCTCACGGTGAAAGTGTGATCTGTGTGGCGTGCGCTGTGCGGTGTGGGTGTAAGCTATGTTGTGTGAGCGTTGTGGTGCAAGCTACGAGGTGTAATATACATGTGGTAGAAGCTATGTGGTGTAAGCTATGTGGTGCAACATGCATGATGCGAACTGTGCGGTGTAAGCTGTGTAGTGTCAGCTATACGGTGTAAACTATGTGATGCACGCTATGTGGTCAGGACTGAAGGGGCTGAACCGAACGGTCATTCACTGTCCCTGGGTGCGTGGCTGAAGTAAGATTCCGGGATGCGGACTCTTGTTGTGGTTGTTGTTGTCGTTGTCGTTGTTGTTGTTGTTGATGGTGTTGTTGTTGTTGTTGTTGTTGTTGTTGTTGTTGTTGTTGTGGTTGTTGTTGTTGTTGTGTTTATTCCCTACCTAGGCTCTGCCTAGAAGGGTTCTTACTTTCTTGGCTAAAGGGGGCGGGCAGTGTGCCTCACCCCGGGCGGTTCCCCCGGTTGCGCCCCCCTGGTTCCCCCGGTTGCGCCCCCTGGGTTCCCCGAGCTTAGCTTAGCTTAGCTTAGCTTAGCTTAGCTTAGCTTAGCTTAGCTTAGCTTAGCTTAGCTTAGCTTAGCTTAGCTTAGCTTAGCTTAGCTTAGCTTAGCTTAGCTTAGCTTAGCTTAGCTTAGCTTAGCTTAGCTTTGCCTAGCCTAGCCTAGCCTAGCTTAGCTTAGCTTAGCTCAGCTCAGCTTAGCTTAGCTTAGCTTTGCCTAGCCCAGCTTAGCTTAGCTTAACTTACCCTTAGCTTCGCTTAGCTTTAGCTTAGCTTAGCTTAGCTTAGCTTAGCTTAGCTTAGCTTAGCTTAGCTTAGCTTAGCTTAGCTTAGCTTAGCTTAGCTTAGCTTAGCTTAGCTTAGCTTAGCTTTGCCTAGCCTAGCCTAGCTTAGCTTAGCTTAGCTCAGCTCAGCTTAGCTTAGCTTAGCTTTGCCTAGCCCAGCTTAGCTTAGCTTAACTTACCCTGAGCTTAGCTTAGCTTAGCTTTAGCTTAGCTTAGCTTAGCTTAGCTTAGCTTAGCTTAGCTTAGCTTAGCTTAGCTTAGCTTAGCTTAGCTTAGCTTAGCTTAGCTTAGCTTAGCTTAGCTTTGCCTAGCCTAGCCTAGCCTAGCCTAGCTTAGCTTAGCTTAGCTCAGCTCAGCTTAGCTTAGCTTAGCTTTGCCTAGCCCAGCTTAGCTTAGCTTAGCTTAGCTTAGCTTCGCTTCGCTTCGCTTAGCTTAGCTTAGCTTCGCTTCGCTTCGCTTCGCTTAGCTTAGCTTAGCTTAGCTTAGCTTAGCTTAGCTTACCCCATCTTAGCTTAGCTTAGCTTAGCTTAGCTGTTGCTTTCCTGAATGCTCCAACTCCTAGGTAGGGTCGCACTGGGATAATTGTTTGTTGTTTGTTGTTTGTTGTTGTCGTCGTCCCACCCGCGACCCTCCCAGTGACCCACCCGCGACCCACCCCGCGACCCACCCGCGACCCACCCACGACCCGACCCGCGACCCACCCGCGACCCACCCCGCGACCCACCCGCGACCCGCCCGCGACCCACCCCGCGACCCACCCGCGACCCACCGGCGACCCACCCCGAGGACCCCCTGGCGACCCCACCCACCCGCGACCCACCGCGACCCACCCGCGACCCACCCGCGACCAACCGCGACCCACCCGCGCGACCCACGCAAAGTTTTCGGCGCCTGCGGCGGGTTTCTTTTGCATTCGTTCCAGGTGGAGAACCTGCGACCCACCCGCGACCCGCCCGCGACCCACCCGCGATCCACCCGCGACCAACCCCGCGACCCACGCAAAGTTTTCGTCGCCTGCGGCGGTTTTTTTTGCATTCGTTCCAGGTGGAGAACCTGCGACCCACCCGCGACCCAAACCGCGTTCAATGTACAAATCAAAATGTTCGGCGCCTGCGGCGGGCTGTTTTTGAATTCCTTCCAGGTGGAGGTGGAGAGTCCGCGACCCACCCGCGACCCGCGACCCAAACTACGTTCACTGAACAAGCCAAAAATTCGGCGCCTGCGGCGAGCTGTTTTTGCATTCGTTCCGGGTGGCCCACCAGCGATCCCCCCCGCGCTGAAAAGCTCAGAGCACGCAAATCGGCGCCTGCGGCGGGCTTGCTCGCATCGTCGTCGTCGTCGTTGTCGTCGTCGTCGTCGTCGACGTCGTCGTTGTCGTCGTCGTCGTCGTCGTCGTCGTCGCCGCCGCCGCCGCCGCCGCCGCCGCCGCGGTCGCCGCCGCCGCCGCCGCGGCCGCCGCCATCGCCGTCGCCGTCGCCGCCGCCGTCGCCGTCGTCGTCGCCGTCGCCGTCGCCGCCCCGCCCCACCCCCCGGCGCGCGCGCGCGCGCTCCGCGGAGGAGGGGAGGAGGAGCAGGGCGAGGAGCAGGAGGAGGAAGACGACAACGACGACGACGAGTACGAGGACGAAGAGGAGGCCGACGACGAGGGCGAGGAGGAAAAGGAGGGGGGATCGGAGGGGGACGACGAGAAAGGATGGCGGAGGAGGAGGAGGAGGAGGAGGACGAGGAGGAGGACGACGACGACGGAAAGGAGGAGGGGGGAGGATCGGGATGGGGGAGGAAGAGGAGGAGGAGGAGGAGGAGGAGGGGGAGGAGGAGGAAAAGGAGGAAAAGGAGGAAGATGAGGAGGAGGAGGAGGAGGAGGAGGAGGGCGAAATCGACAGGGAAGGTGAGGGCCACGAGGTCCGCCGGCTCGACGCCCGCGTCTCCCGCGCCCGCCCCCTCACTCTTATCCGCAATTGCGGGGTGCTACGTATAAACTATGCTGTGCAAGCTATGTGGCGCGAGCTATGTGAGTCGGTACAAACTATGTGGTGCCATGTGGCGCGAGCTATGTGGCGCGAGCTATGTGGTGCCAGCTACGTGGTGCAAACTATGTGGTGTTAGCTATGTGGTGCAAGCTACGTGGTGCAAGCTATATGGTGCAAACGATGTGGAGTACCCTATGTGGTTCGGCGGCGGACGGGAACGGGGCCTCCGGGGGGCGCAGCCTGGCTCTTCTTTGGGGGCCACGGGGCGGCGACGGTCGGGGGGCCGCCGGGCCCGCACACGGCCCAGTTCCTCAGAAGGGAAGCAAGAAAGCCCTAAGAGCAAATACTGTTTGGGGAACCATTCATTAAACAAATACACGCACACACACACACACACATACACACACACACACACACACACACATATACAGATCCTGGCGTATGCAAGTGTTAGAACCGCAAGGGTGCGCCAAAATGGGGCGGGGCCGCCATGCGAACCCTGCCACTGGGGCCCTCGGTGGAGCTCCCTGTGGGGCCACGAACCGTGTGAGGGGTGCGCCAAAATGGCGCGGGGCCGCCATGCGAACCCTGCCACTGGGGCCTTCGGTGGAGCTCCCATGGGGCCACGAACCGTGTGCGGGGTGCGCCAAAATGGGGCGGGGCCACCATGCGAACCTTGCCACTGGGGCATTCGGTGGAGCTCCCTATGGGGCCACGGAACGTGTGAGGGATGCGCCACAATGGGGCTGGGCCGCCATTCGAACCCTGCCACTGGGGCCTTCGGTGGAACTCCCTGTGGGGCCACGAACCGTGTGAGGGGTGCGCCGAAATGAGGCGGGGCCACCATGCGAACCCTGCCACTGGGGCCTTCGGTGGAGCTCCCTATGCGGCCACGAACCGTGTGAGGGGTGCGCCAAAATGGCGCGGGGCCGCCATGCGAACCCTGCCACCTTCGGTGGAGCTCCCTGTGGGGCCACGAACCGTGTGAGGGGTGCGCCAGAATGGGGCGGGGCCGCCATGCGAACCCTGCCACCGGGGGCTTCGGGGGAGCTCCCTGTGGGGCCACGAACCGTGTCAGGGATGGGCCAAAATGGCGCGGGGTCGCCATGCGAACCCTGCCACTGAGGCTTTCGGTGGAACTCCCTGTGGGGCCACGAACCGTGTGAGGGGTGCGCCAGAATGGGGCGGTGGTGCCATGCGAACCCTGCCACTGGGGCCTTCGGTGAAGCTCCCTATGGGTCCACGAACCTGTGAGGGGTGCGCCAAAATGGGGCAGGGCGGCCCTGCCACGGGGGCCTTCGGTGGAGCTCCCTATGGGGCCACAAACCGTGTGAGGGGTGCGCCAAAATGGCGCGGGGCCGCCATGCGAACCCTGCCACGGGGGCCTTCGGCGGAGCTCCCTATGAAGCCACGAACCGTGTGAGGGGTGCACCAGAATGGGGCGGTGGAGCCATGCGAACCCTGCCACTGTAGGGCCTTCGGTGGAGCTCCCTGTGGGGCCACGAAATGCTGTAATGGGTGGGGGGGAGGGGAGGCAGCGGGATTAGAAGGAAGGAAGGAAGGAAGGAAGGAAGGAAGGAAGGAAGGAAGGAGGACGCGGGCGCTGTCTCTTCAAAACGAAGACCCAACACCACAGGATGGTTGGGAACAAAAGCCGCTGACAACGACGCTCCGAAAATTTGCGATAGTGACGACTTTCCAGACTCTGAACTCCCGTGGCATTGAGCGCGGTACGAACCATCCCACTGGGGCCTTCGGTGGAGCTCCCTGTGGGGCCACGAACCGTGTGAGGGGTGTGCCGAAATCGAAGCGGCGGTGCCATGCGAACCCTGCCACGGAGGACTTCGGTGGAACTCCCTATGGGGCCACGAACTGTGCGGGGGGGGGCGCCAGAATGGGGCGGTGGTGCCATGCGAACCCTGCCACTGGGGCCTTCGGTGGAGCTCCCTGTGGGGCCACGAACCGTGTGAGGGGTGCGCCAGAATGGGGCGGTGGTGCCATGCGAACCCAGCCACTAGACCCTTCAATGGAACTCCCTGTGGGGCCACGAATCACGAACCGCGTGAGGGGTGCGCCAAAATGGGCGCGGTGGAGCCATTCGATCCCTGCCACTGGGGCCTTCGGTGGAGCTCCCTGTGGGGCCGCGGAACGCGTGAAGGGTGTGCCGAAACAGAGACATGCGGAGGGCAGAGGCAAGGAGGGGGAGGATGGAGGAGGAGGAGGAGGAGGAGGAGGAGGAGGAGGAAAAGGAGGAAGAGGAGGAGGAGAGGAGGAAGGATGAAGGAGGAGACGCGCCGCACCGTCTCTTCAAAACGAGGACCCAACACCACAGGATGGTTGGGATAGATTCACGGTTTGCTACGCTGCGCCGTCGAACCCTTGGTTCGTTAGGTGGCCCTGGCGTGGGGGCGAATATTCGCGCGTGGCGAGAGGGGGCGCGCAGAAACTGCTCGAGCAAGGGGCCGTTGGAGGCCATCAATTGGGCCCTCATCGGTTGTCGTTGGCGCCTCTTATAACCTGTCTTGAGACCATCGTGGGCCGTCCTGGGGCCGCCTTGGGGGCCTCTTGTGCCTCCCTGGGGCGGTCTCGGGGGCCTCTGGGCCGTCGAGGAGCGCTGGCAGGCTGAGAAAGCGGAAAGCGCCAAGCGCCTTCAGAAACCCAGCCAAGGAGTTGTGAGGTTTGCCTCTGGGGGCCCTTTTCGGGACGCTTCCCGGAGTTCTCTTGAGGTCTCTGGGGTGCGTCTTTGCCCCTCTGTGGGCCATCTTGGGCACACCTCGAACAATCTTGGGGTCATCTGGGCCGTCGTGGGGGGCTTCCTGGAGCCCATTGGCGGTTGTCTTGGGGCTATCTGGGGCCCTAACCATGGACCGGAAGTCCGACCATATCAGTTGTCTGTGTATAGGTACTCATGGTAGTAGCACAGCTCGACAAAGAGAGAGAGAGAGAGAGGAGATAGAGAGAGAGAGAGCGAGAAAGAGACATTCCGCTATATATATATATATATATATTTATTCAAAGGGCCGGGGAGCCCACACCCCATTGCCCCCTCCCCCAAACGAATGTCGCCTCCTCGGGCCTGTCTTGCGCCTTGCTGTGGCCATCCTGGGGTCGTCGTGACGCCCCCCGAGTCAAGCGATAGTGTACAAACGAGAAGGCCGAAAACGTTGTTTTTGTTGCTACGTTTTGTCTGTTTTTCCCACTCTGCGCGCCCTGTTGCGCCAGCCTTGGGCCCTTTTGGGGCTCGTCTATGGCCTCATCTGGAGCCGTCTTGGAAGCATCTGGACGCCTGAAGAGCCAATCGGAAGCGACAACGCGAGAAGACCAAAAATCTTGTTTTTCCCATGATTTCCCTACATTTGTCCATCTCTGGGCCCCCCTCTCCGGGCCTTCTAGGACCCGGGAGCGCCCCCTTCCCCCGCCCTCGCCCAAAAAATTGTCGAATCCTCGGGCCTGTCTTGCGCCTCCCTGTGGCTGTCCTGGGGTCGTCTGGACGCCCCCCGAGTCAACCGGAAGTGAAAAAACGGGAAGGCCGAAAACATTGCTTTTCTACTGCGTTTTCTTTGTTTGTTCCACTCTCCGGGCCCTATTGCGCCAGTCTTGGACCTCCTTGGGGCTCGTCAGGGGACTCGGTTGGAGACGTCTTGGAGCTGTCTCGACGCCTCAAGAGCCAATCGGAAGCGACAAAGCGAGAAGACCAAAAACCTCGCTTTTCCAATGATTGCCTACAATTGTCCATTGTGGGGTCCCACTCTCCGGGCCGACTCGCGCCATCTCTGGGCCCTGTTGCGCAAGCCTTGAGTCTCTTTGGGGCTCGCCTGGGGACTCATTTGGAGACGTCTTGGAGCTGTCTGGGCGCTTCTAGACCTAATCGGAAGCGACAAGGCGAGACGTTGTCCGTCCTTGGGCTCCAGTCTCCCGGCCTAGATGCGCCAGCCTTGGGTCTCTTTGGAACTCGTCTGGGGACTCATCTGGAGCCGTCTTGGAAGCATCTAGACGCCTCAAAAGACAATCGGAAGCGACAACAGGAAACGAACAAAACAAAACAACAGGAGCGCCATCTGCAAGAAGCTGGCAGCCCAGCAGCGCGCATGCCGAAAATAGCAAGTGGAAGAAAAGCAGGAATAAGTAGAGGAAAAGGAAAGGGAGAGGAGAAGGAAGCGGAATGAGGAAAAGGAGGGAAGAGCAGAAAGAGGATGAAGATGAAGAGGAGAAAGAGGGGGGAGGAAAATGCGGAGGCAGAGCAAGAGGAGGAGGATGCCCTGCTTCATGCTACCCCAACCAGTCGCCTGAGACTTTCTCGGGCCTCTGGCACAGAAACGCCCTGAGCTGGCCAGAGCTGGCGTTGTCAAGTCGCTCCCGCTTAGGAGATCCTGACCCACTCCGACTTGGCGGTGGCCGGCCCCACGTCCACGCGCGCGCACGCCGCCTGCATTCGAACTCACAAGGAACACGGTGCATGGCGCGAAGCGCCACTGCAGTCTTATATATATATATATATATATATATATATATATATATAACATCTAAAAGGAAAGAAAGAAATAAGTGAAAAATGATAAGCACAGAAGTGACGAGGACGACGACGAAGACGACGACCACCACGACCACGACCATGATCACATGGACGGGGAAAACAGCGCCACCATGCTCGAGCCGTGCTGGTCACGGAAACCGCCCAGTCTCCTCCAGTCCTCCTCATTTTCTCACGTTGCTTGTTTCCATGCGTAGGCTCCTGTGCATATGTTGTTGGATGGGGTGGGGTATGCGGACCGTGCGGCATCGCAGAGAAGGGGCCGGGCGGGCGTTGACGGCACGTCCGCTCTCTGGGAGGCGTCGTTTGTAGGTGAGCTCGTGGGGGCGGGTGGAGCGTATACATGGGGGCGTATTCCTTGGAGGCTCTAAGGGGCTTCAAAAGCGTCTCTAGAGGGGCTTCTAGAAGGGCCTGTAAATGGGGGCGCACGCGACTCTAGACAGGGAGAACGCTTGCCTCTAAGGGCGTGAGCCTCGAATGTGCCTCTAGAGGTGTTCCCATTCAGAATCTCCAAAAGGATCATCATACCACCATCGCAATAGTAAGGCAAATGAACAGCAACAACGAATCAGGGATTGAGGAAAGGAGGATAAGGAGGAGGAAGAGGACGGGGAGGAGGAGGAGAAGGATGAGGAGGGAGGAGGAGGCGGAGGAGGAGGAGGAGGAGGAGGATAATGAGAAGGAGGGAGGAGGAGGAGGAAGGAGGAGGAGGAGGAGGAGGATGAGGCGGAGAGGAGGAGGAGGAGAAAGAGGAGGAGGAGGACGAGGAGGAGGAGGAGGAGGAGGAGGAGGAGGAGGAGGAGGAGAGGGGGAGGGGAGGGGGGAGGGGGAGGAGGAGGAGGGGAGGAGGAGGAGGAGGAGGAGGAGAGGAGGAGGAGGAGGAGGAGGAGGAGGAGGAGAACGCGCGCGAGGCCTGGTCCACCACGAGGTCGCACAGCGCCCAGCCTGTGCGTGCCGCGGCGTCCCTGAAGCGCTGCAGAGCCTACCGCGCTGCCCGCCCCTGTCAGACCCATCTTGCGAGGCATGCGCGGGGGCCCAGCGGCGAGGAGGACGGGGGAGCAAGACGACGAGGAGGGAGCGAGGGGGGGGAGAAAAAAGAGGAAGGGGGGTGAGAGGGGGAGTGAGCTGGCTAGTTGTGGTTTGTGCTTCTGCCCTCTCGAGGGCCCACTGCGGCCTCCAACCACCGCGTGCCACAACCCTGGGCCTCTCTGACGCCGTCCTGGGCCTTCTGGAGGCCGGCTCATGACCTCTTGACGCAGTGCGGTGCTGTGGTGACTTCTGCTGTCCAGCAATGGCCCGGATGGGATCGGAAACGCCCGCAGCAAAGAGGCCCGACCATTACAGAGGGATGACGCGGATGCCCCACGGGCCCGAAGAGATGCGCGCCCGCACCCAGAGGCCCCGAAGAGGCCAAGAGGTGGTCCGAATCCGATTTCGTGGCTCTTTCCTGGAACGCCAAACTGTGTCCGTGGCGATTGCGAATGCAAGCGGACCGAGCACACATATATGATACACACACACACACGCACCGATAAGACACCCCAGAACACTGGAGATGCCCAGCGGTACCCGAACCAAACGCAATCCACGCCAACTCTTGAAGACATCCGGCAAACTATCGAACAAGCCCAATACATCTGACAAGTAAACAACATGGCCACACAGGTAAACCTAACTCTGGAATGAAAGGCACTGGCTAATTTCTTCAAGGTGCAAACGCAAGAGAATACTGGAGTGAACGTGAACACCATAAACCCTGCGCATATGCGGCTTGGCGGATAAACTCTTCCAAGACGACAGTGCGTTCTCCATTAGGGGAGGGGCGCACTCCTTTCCCTTATTACTGATGATATGATGTTTACTACTCCTAGGGGCAATGCCCCCTGCTCCTCAAGCGTTGGAGCGTCCGAGATAGCCAAAGTTCCCAAGGCGGCCGCAGGCAGCCCAAGATGGCTTCCAAGCCTGGGTACGGCGGCCAGGATTGGCCCGAGACGGCGCTCCCCCCCCCCCCGTAGACGTCCCCGAGGCTATCCGAGACTGCCCGAGGTGGCCCAAGGGGCCTCCAGAAGATGCCACGAGTTTGTCCCATGACTTCTGCCCTCGTGCCCTTTTCCCTTCCGATGGGGCCTCTCTCATGCCTCAGGGTGGCCCCGACCTGGCCAAGGATGGCCCCCCCTTAAAGACCCCACAGGCTTCCAAGCGCACCCCGAGAGACAGGCACGAGGGCCCCAAGAAGGTTCTGTTCGGGCCCCAGAGAAGGCGTGACCATGGTTCAGGACGCCCACCTTCGCTAACCGATGGCCTCCAGCTGCCTCCGACATGATCCCTACATGTCTCCAAGAGACCCCCCTCACAATAGAAGTCAAACGGCCCCGAGAGGAGGAGGGAAGGGGGAGGAGGAAGAGGGGAGGAGGAGGACGAGGAGGAGGAGGGGGAGGGGGAGGAGGGGGAGGATGACCAGGAGGGGCTCCCAGACAGTCCCATATAGACACTTTGTTGTGGAGGGGGGGAGGCTGCTCGGGCTGATCCCGAGGTCCAATTTGACGTTCGACGGGGTGAACCCTCTTTCCTGTCACTGATGCTCTGCCGCTTCCCGTGTTGTGACAGCTCGTCTTGACACCATTTCTGGATGGGCTCGTGGGCATACGCGAAGTGCCAGTACTCTATCTGCCCATCACAAAATAATGTCCTCTGGCGGGGGACCTGACACGGCCTGAGGGCTGGTTCACTTTCGCCAGCAATATTTTACAACAGAAGACGCTGGTGCGTCGACGAGCACAGTCAGTCGCCGCACATGGCAATCATTCTGTGTTTTCCCAATCATGCTTTTGTATCGTTGTCATGTTCTGCCCATCCTTACACAATATCGTTGGCCAACCCTGCAAAATCTTTGCAACTGGGACGCGCAAAGTCTCGTGTCCTTCCGACGTGGCAACCCATATTCCCCCACGACGTGGGACTGAAGGCCGCCAGGCCGACCAGGAACGTCACACGAGATGTCACCGAGAGCGCAAAGGCCACAGACGACTGAGGATAGGCAGGGAAAGCAGCGGAAGGAAGGCATCGGCAAGGAGAAAGGCCAAAAGCGGGGTAAGAAAACGAGAGCGAGGCAACAGAACGAGCGGGGGATCCGCGGCGCCACGGACGGAGCGAGGGACCAACACCCGGGCCGAGGGCCCTGGCAGACTTCAGGGTGAGACAACCTCGCGCGCTGTGGGAGGCCAGCCGCCGGCCTGCGGCTCCTTCGTCAAGAACGCCTGGAAAGTACACGGCCGTGCGTCCGGGGCCAGGCACTGGCGCAGGCCGTGCAACAGCGAGTCCAGGCGACTCTCCGCGCTGCGCTGCTCGGTGTCCTGGCGGGGAGGCCGGTGCGTGCGCAAAGAAGCGGCGGTATCGAGGCCACGGCGTTGACAACTGCCGGGCGAAGGCGAGGCCAAGGAGGACGAACAAGAATGGTGAGAGAAATCAGACCATGCATGGCAAACCGCACTATGGAGGACGAGTGGGCATGGCGGTACGAATCTGTTAGTGGCGCATTAGCAACAAGTTGTAACTGAAGACGCCGGCATTGTTTGCCAATCTTGCGTGCTTGGCCTATCGCGCCCATAGCATGTAAACTGCACGGTGTCGCGAACTTGTGCGACATTGTGATGCCCAGGTCGGGACAAGGCAAATAAGTACAACACACCAGAAGCATCGCATGCATAGAAAATACTACTTCCTGTATGCGCCATGTGTTTGTGCGTGTACCACGTGGTTAACTGAATCTTCTGAGGCGGGTCAACAGTCCAAATGTTCTGCGGATTCGCTGCCTCTGGTGCATGACGCTCGCTTGACCCTTACCTGTGCTGCCACGGCTTGGCCTGCCCCTGACCCCAGATTCCACAGCTTCGGTTTGTGCACAGTCGCCACACGTGCGACTGCAACTCACGACTACGTGGCCCGTTCGCGGCTGACCGACTGGTGCTACAACATCGCGAACATCGCGGAGGAAAGATAAATGTGCGCGTTGCGGCTTTATCCGCCGTGTACGATCCCAAGATGCCCCACGGCAGCTGCTAGATTGCTCGTCGCCACTCCCTGACGCAATCAAACGTGCACATCCACTTTGGGAGAACATCCTCTCCACCAGACTGCGCAAGGGACTGCTCTCCAAGCCGCTTCCAGGCGTAGCCATTCAAAACGCTTCGCTTGCGCGCACGAGTCTCACGCCCGATTTTCTTCCAGGCGGCTCCATGCCGCCTTCACCAAGCATTGCAGCCAAGACGTGAAATTCGTGTCCGATTGGGACAGCTGGGGAGACACGAGGACCACAGGTCAAACACGAAACAACGAGGGACTGCATACCCAAAGCCACCGAATTGAGCCTCCAAGGGCCCTCACAACGACACGCAAGCGCGAACAGTAAGCGCACCGCCGTGTCATGGAAATGCAGTAAACGCACGTCATAAGAGGCCGTGGGGTACCAAAAACAATTGAGCAACGCTCAGGCGTCACATGTGGTTTGAACCCCGCTCTCCCCAGAATGCAGTGTTGGTTTCGAATCTTCCGAGTTTGGTGGGCAACTTTTTTATTCGGCGTTTCGACATTGGGCGGAAATGGAAGGGGGGGTCTTGCTCCAGACCTCTGCTTAGTGCGACTGTTTGCAAGAGTGCTGCCTCTGGGGGAGACCCCACCTGCTCGAAGCAGGCGCTAAACAACAGCCAATATCTACTCCGTAGGGGGGGGAGGGGGGGGCGCGGGTGCGAAGGCCCGCGCCGATCGGCAGAACAATGAAAAAACGACCACTTGAGCGTCCGAGAGGTGATGCGTAACCGTGCCAACTTTGAACTGCGGGGGAGGGGGGAAAGTGTTGCGCTGAGGGGGGGCGGACGACCACACGGGGGCAGCAACGCGCGCTGTGCGCC
>CAUYUJ010021984.1:35000-37500 GCA_963575745.1 Prorocentrum cordatum
TCCTGTATGCGCCCAGTCCGTCACCACCCATCTGAAGTCAGAGTAGAAGCGTGGCCCTGCCATCATGCTGCTGTCTAGGACAGCATCACATCGTCACATGTGACCATCCCTCCACCAATATTCCCAATGTAGTGTTATCGCCAATGCCCTTGAAATAATGGATACAGTATGACTCATCCCGTCACCGCGCCAGCCAAGAGAGGCTGAAAGTACGTCTTTCTCACCCCCTCCATCCTTCGAGAACTGGGATCGGTGCACGGAGACCTCCCCCGATGGTTTTGCCCCCCGTCCCGTCACAGCTCCATTTAAAAGAGACTGGTCATGTGGCCATGCCCTCACTCCCCTCCGAGGGGGATCAGTAGGCACCCGTCCCACCTCATCCCCCCCCGGGGAATGATATCGACATCAGCTCACCATTCATGTGGATGGAATGGCTGCAGCAGATGGGCGACCACCCTACTACACATCCTTTCCCAACAAAATGGCGGAGAAGCGAGGCGGCAGCGGCTACCACTATTGCCCTGCGACGGTAATGAAAAGCGTCAAGTCTACCATCACGTCTCCTGGGAGCCTCGAGGCCTTGTCGCCTCCTCTGCAGATTGAATGGCAGGAGTAGAAATACGATCATCCCACCACCACTTTTCCCATAAGTGGACATGGAAACATTGCGATGGTAGCGTTCCCGACCAATCCCACAAGCGTCTGCTTCACTCTCCGTTCACACCCACTCTCGCTTTGAGCACCAGCGCAAACCACGCCCGTCACCCGTTTATAGCGTGCTGACATGGCCTCATGCTTCGTGAGCCGTCTGCAAAACGGAGGATGGGATGGTCGCATCTCCAATGACCTGGCAGAGGCAAGCAGAGCCACCCAGAAGCATTCGTCAAAGACCGCCCCAGGGGTCATGGGGGCGGCGAGTGCCACCAACATCGCCGCAAGGACGTTGCCTGGGTGCCCGCGTGGGGTCGTGTGTGCATCTGGGCGGCGGTTCTCCACCGGAGTTCAAAACCCAGGTAGCAGGGCGCCAGAAGGGCGTGCGAAGGCCTCTCGAAGAAGCTCTGAAGGCTCCTGCCAAGAGCTTCCGAAGGAGCTTTTGGAGACCTTCCGGGCGGACGTATTGGGAAACGCTTAGACAAAGCCTCTCGGGGCACGCTGCAACTGCACACAAGCCGCGCCGGGGACTTTTCACGGAAGCCAAAACAAGCTCCGTGGCTACCCTACGACTCTGGCTTCGAAATCCTCTTAGCTCTCTACGAGTTATCTGGGAACAGGGGCCATCGTCGAGGCTCTCTTGAAAGTGTGGTCCGTCGAGGCCGCAGCCGTCGCGCCGCCCCGCACGCCCCTCCTGACGCGCGCGCGCACGTGGCTTGCTCTCGCGACGCCTCCCTTGCTTACCTGATGCTGTTCCTCGCCCCCCCGTGCTGCGCTGCCTGCGCGCTCGGCTGGCCGCCGGGGACCGCGTGGACGCCACGTACGGCGCCGCCGAGCAGAAGACGACGACGACGACGACGACGACGACGACGACGACGACGACGACGACGACGACGACGACGACGACGCCGACGCCGACGACGACGACGACGTCAACGCCGCCGGGGCCGGCCGTCCTTCGACAGGATGGGAGGGGCAGGCGGGCGGGCCACTGCGGAGGTCGAGCGAGGCTTGATCCTACCCAGCTTGCAGGCGAGGTCGCCCCGCTGCACATCCGAGTCTGGACGGACCCATCCGGGGGCTGAGCGACAGATCCCCAGGGCTCCAAAGCGGGTGGAGGAGAGGGGGGGGGTGATCAGGAGCAGGAGCATGGGCAGGAGGAGTTGGAGGAGGGAGAGGTGGGACGCAGAATGGGAATGAGGAGGAGGATGAGAAGGAGGAGGAGGAGCAAGAACAGACGGAACAGAAGGAGGTGGAGGTGGGAAGCGGAAGGATGAGGGATATGAGGAGGAGGAGAAGGAGGAGGACCAGCTAAAACCCAAGGCGCATCTACGATGTTGCAATAAACTCTTCGCAGGCCCCCACAGGAAATTATAATCATTGCGGGAATGCCAGGTTAACAAGCAACCGTCTGAGAATCCTCAACCGTGGCAGAACACAGCTCCTGGAACTTTAACGCCGCGAATCAACGTAACGTTGCGTCCTGACAGTCCTAAATCGTGCCAAGACACCGTTCCTGGGACTTCAACACCACGAATCAGTGTGACTGTTGCGTCCTGACAATCCGAAATCGCGCCAGAACGCCATTCCTGGGATTTCAACCGTACGAGCCCTTGAAACTACTGCAAGCGTTTAAACGAAAGTGACCGGCGCTACAGCGAGAACCACACTTTGAAAAAGACTCGCCCTCCATCCCTGGAGCTGCCGCAAACTGTGAGGACGAAAGTGCGCGGAGCTGAGGCGAGAAGACGAATGTGCGCAGCGCGACGGCAAGCCACAGTTTGAAGACGTCGCGCCCTCCATCCTTGAAGCTGCTTGCAGCCAATTAAAACAAACGTGCACTGCGCCA
>CAUYUJ010021984.1:42500-62500 GCA_963575745.1 Prorocentrum cordatum
CCAATTAGACGAAACATTTCAACCCGCCCGCGGGCGCAACCGTAATCGCAACTAGGCAACACCAACGTGCCGCGTGAGAACGCAGCGCGGGCGGCAGCTCCGCTTCAAGACCTGACCACCCTCCACCCTCCGAGACACAAAGGAACGCGGCAAGGCTGCGCCACGCAAACTATGTACACGGGCGCCCTCCGACGAACTTCGCATTTACCTCCAAGGAGGGCGGCGGTGTATAAGTGAGCATCGTTTAACCGATCCCCACCCCCACTAGCGTGAGCTGGGCCCCACTGGCCGATTTACCCCCTGGATGGGGACATAGGCTGCTCTCTTCGGGTTTCGAGGGCATATCCCCAACTGAGATGGTGAGACGGCGCGGCGGGGCTCGAAATGTGGATGGGGATGGGGATAAGGATCGGTCAAGACACACCTACAAGGAGCAAGCCGTGTAGCTCACTCCCACCCACCCTCTGGTGTTACTTAAAGTAACACCGGACCCAAGGACCAAAGATTTGAACCTCCAACCAGGCTCTGTCAACAACCAATGCAAAGGTCCCGACGGGACAATCGTAGTCGTAGACAGGACAATAGTAGGACGATGGGAGAGGAGGAGGAGGAGGAGGAGGAGGAGGAGGAGGAGGAGGAAGAGGAGGAGGAGGAGGAGAGCGGAGAAAGAGGAAGGAGGAGGAAGAGGAGGAGCATGGCTCCCAACTGAAAGCGGTGACGTAGCACGCGCTTATCAGCACGGCTCCCAAGAACGAGCGGTGACGCAACAAGCTCTTACCAGCAAGGCTCCCAAAAGCGAGCGTCAACTTAAGCACCTCTGGGCACGAGGACTCTGAACAGATAGCGGTGACGCAACAAGCTCTTCCCAGCAAGGCTCCCAACAGAGAGCGGTGCCGTAACACGCGTTTAGCAGCAAGGCTCCCAAGAACGAGCGGTGACGCAACAAGGCTCCCAAGAGCGAAGGGTGGCATGAACCATCTCGGGCAAGTTGCTGAAATGCTCTTTCCGTTCCCGTGCCGGCCCAGGTCTAGTGGCCTTCGGCCCATCCCGCTACCGTGCCTGGGGTGTTGGTTAGAGGCCTCTTGGATGTTCGTTGGGATACCGTGCGAGACCTCTCGGGGGCCTCTCGGAGGCACTTTTGAAGCCTCTTGGGGGGCGTCGGGGGGCCTCTTGGGGCCTCTTTTTGAACCTCTTGGAGGCCTCGTGCGGCCTCCAGGTGGCTTCTTGGGCTCTCTTGGGGGCCTCTTGGGGCCTCCTGGGGGCCTCTTGAAGCGGAAAGCTCGAATTCTCGGTTCGTATTCCCCCTCTTGGGACCCTCTTAAGGCCGTCTGGGATCCCTCTTGGGCGATCCTGAGCGCCTCTTGGGCTGTTTGGGGGCCCTCTTGGACCGTCTTGGGACCTTCTTGGGGGCCTCTTGGGCCAGCTTGGGGCGGTCTATTGGGCCTCGTGGTCCAATTTGGAGCGTCGGAAGCACGAAAGAGCGAGAGCCCCAAAAACATTAGAAAAACACAATGACATTCAATGATTTCTGCCTCCTGGAGCCCTCTCGGCAGGCCTCTTGTAGCGCTCTTGGAGCCTCTTGGAGGCCTCTTGGGCTGTCTTGGGGCCATCTCGGGCGTCTTGGAGCGCTCTTTGGCCGTCTTGGAGGCCTCTTGGGCCCTCTTGGGCGCTTCTTGGGGCCATCTTGGCTCGTCTTGGGGCCCTGTGGCCTCTGGAAAATCCACGCGACCGAGCCCAAGAGCGCCCAGATGCGCCGATGTGGAGGCAGAGTGTGTGTTTTGTAGTGTTTTTTGACAGGGATGGTGGGGGGGGTGCCCTCATGGTGTGCGCATGGTTCCGGGTTGGCTGCCGGCCAGGTGTGGGAGGGGATGTTTTTTTCCTTTACTAGGGAACAGTGATTAAACGATGCTGAATAAAGTCGCTGGCTCCCAGTGGTGATTTATACACCGCCACCCTCCCCTAACGCCCCGGGGGAATCCATTATAGGGCGTCGATGTCTAATATTTTGCGGCGGAATCTTCAAGTGAAAGAAGCGCCCACCAATGGCACCGCCTTAAAGAAGAGCTGCCTTCCGTTCGTAAAACGGGCACACGGTAGCAGGTCTCTGCCCGGAGATCCCAGAGAGGTCTACAGCGAGAACCCCGCTTCGAAAACCACCCGCTCCCCATCAATAAGTTGGTTTGGACATGTTTCAGACGAGCGCGAGCGGCGGCAATACGAGAGCCCAATTTCGAAGACGGTCTGCCCTCCACCCGTGCAGTTGTTGCACGGCGACAAGACGAGAACCCTAGCTTAAAAACCACATCCCCTCCATCGGTGTAGCTGTTTGAAACGCTGTTAAGCGAACGTGCGCGGCGCCAATGCGAGAACAACCTTTGGAAACCGATGTGCCCGCCTTCCGTAACTGTCGACAGCCTCTAGCTTCAAGATCCTAAGTATTGAGGAAATCTCAATCGACATGCCTGGCCCGCCCTGGCGACACGTCTGGGGATGCGACAGGGAGGCGGTGCGTGTACGGAGGAGGGTGTGGGATCTGACATCCCATCCAGCTTCCCCTCTACTCTACGTTCTCCTCCTCCTCCTCGTCCTCCTCCTCCTCCTCCTCCTCCTCCTCCTCCTCCTCCTCCTCCTTCTACTCGCCATCATCATTCACCATTTTCCCTTATTTCTCCTCGCTCGTCCACTCCCTCAGCCTGCTCCCCTTCCAACTCTACCTCCTCATCCTCCCAATCCTCCTTCTACTCCGTAATCATCCTGAGCCTCCCTGCGTACTCACCTTTGTCACGTGTCGTCACTGTGCCCTGCCTCTCTTTCTGTGTATATATATATATATATACATGCATAGGTGTTCGTGTTCTCTCTTGTTTCAGACTCTCTCTGTCTGTCTGCCTGTCTGTTTGTGTGTCTGCCTGCCTGCCTGCCTGCCTGCCTGCCTGCCTGCCTGCCTGCCTGCCTGCCTGTATGTCTCTCTCGTTTTCTCCCTCTGTCTCTTTATACTTCGATGTACCGTTCTAATCAAATGTATAGAACGCTCTATCTCTGTGTATATATATGGATGTATATATGGATTGCTATGTCTCGTTCTCTTTATCGTTGGCTTGTTATGTCTCGTGCTCTGCCTCGTCCTCTTTATCTGCCTCATCCTCTGTCTCTCTCTCTCTCTCTCTATCTCTTTCTCTGTCTCATTATCTGTCTCGTTATCTCTCTTTCTCTCTCTCTCTCTCTCTCTCCCTCTCTCCCTGTCTCCTCCCCTCCTGTTCCTCTTCCTCCTCCTCCCTCTTCAGACCGTTCTGGTCCTCCTACTGCCGATTCCATTCCCTGTTCCCTCCTTCTAACTCCCTTCTTCCCCTTCTTCCCCCTCCCTCCTCCTGCATCCTTCTTCCATGTTCCTCCTTTCCCGAGGCCCCCCGCATCCCTCGTCCATCCTCTCTCCTCACCCCAACCTCCTCTCTCCCTCCTCCTTCCTCCCTCTCCCCATCAACTTGGCCTCGCCCCGAACCCTTCACAATAATGCTACTATCCAGAAGCAGCTGCCTGAAACGGCTAGACGTAGGGTCAAGCCAACCCGAGGAAAACGAAGACGGGCGAGTAGAGAATGATGTGGGAGGGGTGACCATGATGAGTAGTAGCCGTAATGGTAGGAGGAGGAGCAGGATGCTGAGAAAAACGAGCTGATGGCAGAGAGGTGGTAATGAAATACTGCCGCGCTTGGATGTGTTGGATGTATTGTGCCAGCGGGCGGCGACCGTGAGGGAGGGCGAGGAGGAGGAGGAGGAGGAGGAGGAGGAACGGGTGGGGGATACTAGTAAGGAGGACCACATCCCTTCCACCAGCCTCGACTTGGGAGGCCTGAGCCCCTGAGCCAAAGATACCCCCGAGCACTGAATCCTCCACGACCGTCCTGGAATTCCTCTCGCCGGCTCCATTGGGAGAGCTTGTTGAGACGAGGATGGGGAGTGGAAGCCCCTGGGCTTCGTTCGGTTGCCCTGGGTCCCCCCCTCGCGCCCAAGCCCCTTAATCTCCGGGCAGCGAATGATGTATATGATGTCGTTGCTGGAAAGATGTAGAGCGGTCGGGGCGGAGGAGGAGGAGGAGGAGGACGAGGGCCTCCTGACCCTCCTTTTCCTCCTCCGCCGCCCACCGATTCCTCCTTTGCTTATCGCGATCCTCAGCGCTTGCTGAGGTTTGTGACACTTGCCCAGCTTCGCTGCGTGCCCATGGCAAGCCTGCCCGCCACGATGCGCTGCGCCAGCGTCGGCAACTTCCTTTACAAGGGCCCACCTCTTCTCCTCTTCTTGTTCCTCCTCCTGCTCCTCTCCTTCTTGTTCTTCTTCTTCTTCTTCTTCTTCCCCCTCCCTTGGGGCCAGGAGCCCTGGCGCGCTCGCAGCAGCTTCTGGATCTGGACCGCTCCCGACATGGAGGTGCAAGCGTGCCCTCCGCACACGGCACTGGTAGGCAGCGGCGCGGGGGTAGCGAGATGAGGATGCGAGAAGGGAAGAAAGAGGGGGGCGGGATGGGGCAGGGAAAGGAGGGGGACGATGCGATTGAGGAGGAGGAGGAGGAGGACGACGACGACGACAACAACGACGATGATCGATATGATGACGACGACGACGACGACGACGAGCATGAGGACGGCGCGAAGGGCCTCTGCGCGCCCGAACGCCACGCCTCCACCTGCTGCCGCAGGCCGCCGAGGGAGTCGACGGCGGAGCCCGGCGCCGCCAGGGCGGCCTGCGAGGCGAGGTGCACCAGAGACACGCGAGGAAAGGCGTGTTTCCCCTCCTCCTCCTCCTCCTCCTCCTCCACCTCCTCCTCCTCCTCCTCCTCCTCCTCCTCCTCCTCCTCCTCCTCCTCCTCCGTCCTCTTTCCCTTCCTCCTCCTCCTCCTCCTCCTCCTCCTCCTCCTCCTCCTCTCCTCCTCCTCCTCCTCCTCCTCCTCCTCCCCCTCATCCTCTTCGTCGTCGTCCTCCTCCTCCTCAACCTCCTCCTCCTCCTCCTCCTCCTCCTCCTCCTCCTCCTCATCGTCCGCATCCTCCTCCTCCTCCTCCTCCTCCTCCTCCTCCTCCTCCGCATCCTCCTCCTCTCCTCCTCCTCCTCCTCCTCCTCCTCCTCCTCCTCCTCCTCCTCCTCCTCCTCCTCCTCCTCCTCCTCCTCCTCCCCTGCTCCTCTTTCCCCTCCTCCTCCTCCTCCTCCTCCTCCTCCTCCTCTTCCCTCCTCCCCTCCTCCTCCTCCTCCTCCGTCCTCCTCCTCCTAGTCGTCCTCCTCCTCCTCCTCCTCCTCCTCTCCTCCTCCTCTTTTTTCGTCGCATCCTCCTCTTCCTCCTCCTCCTCCGCATCCTCCTCCTCCTCCTCCTCCTCCTCTCCTCCTCCTCCCTTCCTCCTCCTCCTCCTCCTCCTCCTCCGCATACTCCTCCTCCTCCTCCTGCTTCCTCGTGTTCCTGCTTCTCCTGCTGCTCTGCTCCTCGTGTTCCTCCTCCTCCTCCTCCTCCTCCTCCTCCTCCTGCTCCTCCTCCTCCTCCTCCTCCTCCTCCTCCTCCTCCCCTCTCTCCTCCTCCTCCTCCTCCTCCTCCTCCTCCTCCTCCTCCTCCTCCCCCTCCTCCTCTGTCCTCCTCCTCGTCCTCCGCCTCCTCCTCCTCCTCCTCCTCCTCCTCCTCCTCCTCCCGCCTCCTCCTCCTCCTCCTCCTCCTCCTCCTCCTCCTCCTCTCCTCTCGTGTCTCTCCTCCTGCTGTTCTGCTCCTCGTGTTCCTCCTCCTCCTCCTCCTCCTCCTCCGCGTGCCCGCGCCCCCGTGGGCGGGGCCGCCCACAGGGGGGCGCAGGCACGCGGCGCTCCTCCTCCTCCGCGTGCCCGCGCCCCCGTGGGCGGGGCCGCCCACAGGGGGGCGCAGGCACGCGGCGACGGTCGCGCGCGTGGCACGCCCAGGGGGGGCAGGGGGGGTGGGCGGGGCGAGCGACCTCACAGGAAGCCACATACAGTCAAGTACATGTATCAAGGACGTTCTGGCCCCTCCTGCTTCCCGACGCTCCAAGATGGCCCAGGACGCCTCCAAGATCGCCCCAGGACAGCCCAAGAGCCCTCCACGAGGTTCCCAAAACAGCCCCACAGGGCGTCGGCGTCGTCATCGTCTCAGGGTCGGCGGCACCAGCTGTAAGGCCTTCGCAATACAGTCGAATACGTGTATTGAGGGCGGGTGGTGAGGGCGCAAGACCCTTGGAGGCCGAAGTTGGGATCTTTTGGGCGGCGGGCTACCAGCGAACATGGCAAAGGACGGGCCGCAGAGGCAAGGACACAAGGGCACCCTAGATGAAGGCGGCGCGCGTCCTTACTAGGCGCGTTAGCTGTACGGCAGGTTCGTGTCGTGCCGACTTCGGCGTTGGTGTCTGATCCCCCGCGGGGATCGTTCGCCCTTGAACGATCGGCCGTTTCCGAAACGTCCGATCGTTTATCGTCGACCGATTCTTGACGACGGGCGGCGTTCAACCTTCAACGCCCACGCTGGGGTCGCTGCTGGCCGACACGACGCGAACCTACCGCGTGCGCACGGGCATAAGCTCGCGACGTCGACGCTGCTCGCGGGGAACACGAGGGTTTGGGACCCTCTGGGGCCCAAGACCTGGCCAAGATCGGCGCGTTCCCCCCCACAGCGACGACCACGGCATCCTCCATGCGATTCCAAACGATTAAAATTTTGGCCACCGCCCAAGTGCATCTGGCGAGCAACAGAGGCCCTGGAAGGCCTTGAGGTGTGCGAGCGAATGCGCCGGTCCTGAACACGACAAGACGCTTCATTCAGTCATGGACGGCCGCAAGAACAGCTGCACAGAACGGAAGACGCACGGGCAAAAGTACAACACGACCTTCGGTAGCACGCAGCTCACAACTCTTTTGCGCCCTCCGCCTGTGAACCCTCCCTCCCCCCGCGCCCGCCCATCCCTCTCTCGTCGTCGTCACAGACATCGCAGACCTGCTCCTCCTGCTCCCCCTCCTCCTCCTCCTCCTCCTCCTCCTCCTCCTCCTCCTCCTCCTCCTCCTCCTCCTGCTCCCCCTCCTGCTCACCCTCCTGCTCCCCCCCTCCTGCTCCCCCTCTTCCTCCTCCCTCCTCCTCCTCCTCCTCCTCCTCCTCCTCCTCCCTCCCCCTCCTCTCCTCCTCCTCCTACTCCTCCTCCTCCTGCTCCTCCTCCTCCTCCTCCTCCTCCTCCTCCTCCTCCTCCTCCTCCTCCTCCTCCTCCTCCTCCCTCTCTCGTCGTCGTCGCAGACCTCGCAGACCTCCAGCGCGCCCCGTCCATCCCTGATTAGCAGGCGCCCGACTACACTGGAAGACCAGGACCGGCATGGCTGGGACCAGAGGGGGAGGCAACAGAGGCAGGGGCAGGCAGAGGGCAAAACGGGAGAGAGGCCAGGGGGAAAGGCGTGTCCCCGCCGACAGCTCCTTTCTGATAGGAGCCCCTTTCGAAGCTTGGAATTCCTCCTCCTCCTCCTGCTCCTCCTGCTGTTCCTGCTCCTCCTCCTTCTCCTCCTCCTCCTCCTCCTCCTCCTCCTCCTCTTCCTCCTCCTTCTCCTCCTCCTCCTCCTCCTCCTCCTCCTCCCCACGATTCCCCCTCTCATGCTCCCCTCCCACCGCTTCCCCCTCCTGTACAATACACAATATGAATACTACTCTCCTCTCTCCCTCTCTCTTTCCTGATGACGTCCGGAAGATTTTCGCCCCCTCCGCGTACTGTTTTTTACACACAGGATTCCCTGGAGTTGGGTTTCTGCTGGGGTCTTTAAATGTTGCTCCTGCTGAAGCGCTGGCCTCATTTTCGGGCTTCCGCTTGTTCCGAATCGTGCTCCTGCTGCAGCGCTGGCCTCGTTTCCGCGCTTCCGCTCGTTCCGAATCGTGCTCCCGCTGCAGCGCTGGCGTCATTAATTCCAGTACCATGCCACGGCATGCAATGCAATGCAATGCTATGTTGTGTTCCGCTGTGCGATGCCATGCCTTCAGCTGCAATGCTAGGATATGCAGTGCTTGGCTACGCAATGCCACGCCATGCTATGCCATGCCACGCTTTGATCCTCAACGCCATGCTATGCCACGTTCTGTTCTGTGCCGCTGTGCGATTACATCATTTGCGTTGCAATGCTTTTTGTGATGCAATTCTTCACTGCGCAACACCACCCCATGCTATGGCATACTACGCTCTGCCGTGCTCCTCTGCACCCTGCCATGCCGTGCTCTACGATGCGTCGCGCACCCTCTCGGGATCATTGCCCTGCTCGACATCCGACTGTGCGAATCGAGGGGAGATCTACGCCATGGTAAGGGATGGGAGGGAGGGGTAGGACGTCAGACATGACGCGAGCAAACCTAGCTTGTCCACTCCCCCTCTCCCCCTCCTCCCCCCTCCCCCCTCCCCCCCTGTTGTACATCGTCTCCCGCCCTCCCTCATCTTGTCCCTTCCCCTTCCCCTCCCCCTCCTCCTCCTCCTCCTCCTCCTCCTCCTCCTTCTCCTCCTCCTCCTCCTCCTCCTCCTTCCCCTCTCCCTCCCCTCCCCCTCCCCCTCCACCACCTCCTCCTCCTCCTCCTCCTCCTGCTCCTCCTCTTCCTCTGCTCCTGCTCCTGCTCCTGCTCCTCCTCCTCCTCCTCCTCCTCCTCCTCCTCCTCCTCCTCCTCCTCCCATCCACCCCCCAACCAGGATTGCATGACACACGGCAGAAGCACGCGCGCAGCTCCTCCAGTGCGTCAACCCGCTCTTCGCAGAGCCTCGGCTTCTTGCCCCGGCGCAGCATCTCCACGAGGTGCCGCAGATCGCCTCTGATCGCGGGGCGCCGTTCTCTTATCTTAGAGCTCAAGGCTCCAGGCATGGGGAGTCCCGTGCGTGGAGGACAAGACCCAACAGAGTCCCCCTTAGATGGATGATAGGGAGGATGTTGAGGAGGAAGGTTTCCCAGATTTCCGCCATCACGTGATGGTAAAAGGCATGCTGCTCAGCATGAGATTCACAGGTCGCGAGATAACCGATCAAAAAACTGGCGCCCAGCCTTGGTGATCAAATGCGGTCGGCAAGGATTACCTAAGCCCCTAAGCTGGGCCTGGCCGAAGAAACCGCCCGAACCGCAACACGGATGGGAAGGAGAAGAGAGAAGGGGAGGCCTGTGGACATCCCCTTCCCTGTTCTCTTCACCCCGGCAGCACCGTCATCTTCCCGCCCCCCCCTCCGAACACAGGGAAACTGGAGAAAATGGTAGCTAGAAGCTCCATAAATGGAGGTGGCCACGGCTGGAAAAACTTGCAGGGACTGGCGCAAATCCCAAATAGATGGGGTGTGCTGGTCAGGGCAGGGAAACTGAAGGGAAACTGGACAGAGCCATGAAGAGCTAGAGCATACGTACACGTCTTCCAGCCTCCCTATTTGGCTTACACCCCAAGACGAACATGCTGTTCTCTTGGGACCGGAACGACAGGGCTCGAAGTGCAGCCATGATAATTATGTATGGATGGAGTTGCAGTGGGGATGATGATAAGGTTGCCTGTGTCCGATTTCGGCTCTGACTGGAGTGGCGCTGGATCGGATCTCCGTCCGCGCTAATCTGAGCACGCCTTTTCCGGCTCTGATTTCCGCCCCGTCTTTCACGCGTGCCTGATTCAGTACCCTGCTTCCAGATTGCAGCTGATGCCGTGACACCAGAGCGGGGGATCGCAAAGAAGTCAGATCCGACACCCCAGAGCGTGCCCACGATGAGATTCTGCGGGGGCGCGAGTTGCGGTACGGAGTGACGCGGTCCGCACGTGAGGAGAAGCTGTTTTTTCCGTCCTGCGTATTGAGACTGTCCACATGTGGTCCGGCTCGGTCCAATAAGTACTCAGGGCCAGGATCTCAGCCCACCTCCGCCTCCCCGCCCACCTCCTTCCGAGCGCAGCAACGGCGACGAGCGCAGCCATGGCGACGCTGGCAACGCCCTGGCGAGCTGAAGCGGGAAAGAAGCGCGACGGAACCTTGCCAATCGGCGCCTCCATCTCCCGCGACCTTCGCTCCTCCTGCTCCTCCTCCTCCTCCTCCTCCTCCTCCTCCTCCTCCTCCTTCCACGCTCCTCCTCCTCCTCCTCCTCCTCATCCTCCAAATCATTCTCCTACTCCTCCTCCTGCTCCCACTCCTCAGTCACCCTCCTGATCCTATGTGTCTCTTCACCTCCCATCCTCCCTTCTTCTTCTTTTTCTTCTTCTCCTTCTTCTGATTATTATGCTACTATTACCTTCCTCCTCCTCCTCCTTCTCTTCCTCCTCCTCCTCCTCCTCCTCCTCCTGGTCATCATCATCATCAGCATCATCACCAGCAGCATCATCGTCATAGTCACCGACACCATCATCAGCAGCATCAGCATCAGCATCAGCATCAGCATCAGCATCAGCATCAGCATCATCATCATCATCATCATCATCATCATCATCATCATCATCATCATCATCACCATTTTCTTTTTCATCATCATCAGCAGCATCAGCAGCATCAGCATCACCATCATCATCAGCATCATATTCACGACCATCCTCATCATCATCAGTATCATCATCATAATCATCAGCATCAGCATCAGCATCACCCTCATCATCATCATCATCATCATCATCATCATCATCATCATCATCATCATCATCATCATCCTCATCCTCATCATCATCATCATCATCATCTTCATCATCATCATCATCATCATCATCATCATCATCATCATCACTATCACCATCATCAGCTGCAGCATCATCATCAGCAGCATCATCATCATCATCATCACCGTCGGCGTCGTCATCGTCATCATCATCAGCAGCAGCACCCTCCATTATCATCATTTTTCCTCCTCCGTCTCATCCTTTTCCTTTTGCTCCTCCTCCCTTCCTCCTCAGGCCGTTTTGGCTCAAGTGTTCTGGCTCAAGCTACTGGCAGGGTCAAGTGGCAGGGTCCGTATTTCTGCTTCCCCATTCTACTCATTATACTGCTCACACATCACTACGTGTACTGTTGGGGCGCCAATAAGCATACACGTTGTTCTTTTCTCCTTCAATCGTCCGTCATGCCACTGAACTCTCGTCAGCTGGACACTCCTGTGCGTGGAGTTCTAGGCGGGACGTCCTCCGATGCAGCGCCGGTCGTTGTGGCCCTTGCCACGCCCGCCGACAAGCGTGCCCGCCTCAGGAGCCCACTTCACGAGATGGACGGTGACTCGGACCGCGAGGTGAAAGATCAGCTCGCAAACCCTTTTCGGCAGCCGGACTTCTCGGGTGCCGACACCGCTGTCGGAGACACGGAGCCCGTGAAGATGGGCGGCATTGCAGCCGTCCTGAAGCAGCAGCTGGCCCCCATGACATCCATCGTGGACGCTCTGCGGAGGGACTTCGGGAAGCTGGACATGAAGGTCAAGTGTCACTTCCTTGAGCGAGACTCTGACCAGCCGCCTGGAGAACATCGAGGCTAGCGTCATCGATGCCGATCTGCGCATTGACGAGATGGAGGAGATGCTGAAGACAATGCCCATGACCAGGGAGGATATTAGTAAGCTCGTCGACGATCGCATCAATATGGTTATGGCGAGCAATGACCCTCTCCACTGTTCCACTCACTCCCTCCTGACATCAGGCCTCCAACAAGCAGTTCGGTACGACTGAGGTCGGGAATTTGGACGGCGTTGGCGACCTGTCGACGGACTCCGAGTGGTTACACGAAAAGTTGGAGACCCTCTCAGCCCCTCCGCCAGCGAAAATGCATTTCAAAGGGACCTTCACTCGCGTTCGTGGAGCTCCCCAACATGAGCTCGCGGGAGGGGCTTACAGAGGCGAAGCTGGAGGAGCTGCAAATTCCTGTGCGAAGTCGGGACGTCGATGTTTTGGCGCTCCAGCAGACGCACAAGAGCGAGTCTACATATACGTACTGTTACTAGCTGGGGTTACCTATCAGTGTGATCTGGGGACCCCGAAGACCAAGATACAGCTGGAGTGGGTTCTTATCATCTCCACGCATTCGCGAGAGTATTTTTGGATTCCGTATGACATCCTCCAGGGTCGTTGTCGCCCAAATTCGGGTTCCAGGAGGTAAAATCCAAACTTTCAGCGCGTACGCGCCCCATAGCGGAAAGTCAGTGGCAGACAGACGTGACTTCTACCAATGTTTGGACGTGATTGTTCGTAACACGTCCAGGCATGGAGGCAAATTATTTCTGGGGGACTTCAGCGCGAGTTCGCACAAACGTTTCCGTTGCGAGGAGGAGCACCTGGGCCCGTACTGTGGAGTCCCGAAACGGTACGGTGACAGACCGTGTGGTGACCTCGGAACCCAAAGAGACCTCACCGCACGGTCCGTCAACGCATGGTTTTGGGACCCTGGAGGCCCCTGTCGCCCGAGACGTCCTCGGAGAACGACTCGAGTCCCAAAACCGTGCGGTGACCCCGAGTCCCCACCGACTCACCGCACGGTGTGGTCACCATCCCGTTTGGGGGCCCCCGACGTACATTTTCGGCAACCCCGGAGCGGAGATCAAACCAGAGTCGAACAGGAACTCCTTGCTGGAAATTTTTGTGTCTCGCGATGTGGTGGTCCGCAACACGTTCTTCGACCACGTGCCCGAAGAGCAAGTTACATGGTATTACACCAGAGAAAACCCCCAATCAAATATCGTCTTCGCTGAGATCGACCGAACCCAGAGCCTACCGAAATCGGCCCGGAACCAATAACTGGGAACCCGGAACCGGGAACCCGGGAACCCAGCCTGCTACCAAAATCGGCGGGAAACTTTCGCCAAATCTTTCAACTTCCGCTAGGACCCCTTCAATGCAAGCACTGATTGGGGGACAATGTGGGGTCCCGGCTATCAGACCCAGCCACACCAAAGGATTTTGGGTAGATCGACTTCTTGTTGTGCTCGCGCCAATTACAAGAATACGTCTGCGATGTCGACTCTGTGCGAGGCGCCGCTTTGGCATCCTAACCACGTTCTCTTGCAATGCCACGTGCGCCTGAACATCCAGAGAGCTATCCGGCAGCACGCGGCCTGGCTGAATATCTCAGCGCTGTCGCGAGGCCCACGTGTGTCGGCATTCCAGCGTGCTTTCGTGGATCACATGGAAGACCAGGGCCCATTAGACCAGCTAAACGGTTCCATGGTGGACGCATTCACCGACGCTGCCGGGAAATGTTTGCCAGAGGCTAGTGGCACCAGGAGCAGGCCATGGGTCAGCACTGCCGCCCTCGAACCGACTGCCTTGCGCGGAGGGGCGCGACAAAGTGGCCACCACGAGGCTGAGAAACGACTGCACGGCAGGATCAGGGCTGCTGTGAAAGCTGACCGCAGCAAATGGCGTGACTGGACAGAGGCCAGGTAATAGAGGGCAGAAAATCCACCCAAGCCGTGTAGTAAACGCGCCCAATGAAGGAATCAACCAGGGCAGGGCTGTTTAGTATACGCCCAAGACCGTTGAGTAAACGCCAATTGTCCGGTCCGGGTGGTTTTTTCTCCCTTGAGAAAACTCAAGCCCCCGAGCGCAGCAAGGGCGCATGCGAGACTCACGCGGACCCCAAGTGGACAACGACACGAGAGCCGAAACTCTGGCGGAGTACTTCTCCACGGTTCAATGGACCATTCGGCCGACAACCGCCGTCGACGAACCTTCCCATTGGCCCAGCGCTGCCTGTTGAGTCCGGTCGAATCAGCACGGGGGAGGTGTGCAAGGCAACCCGCCAGCTCAAGCGGAACAGAGCCCGGCGTGGTGACGACATCCTGGTGGAATTCTGGAAGACGATCTGCATGCCAGATTCCCCGGCAATGGAATGGGCTGGCTTCGGCGTTGTGCAACCGGTGCCTGGCCGAACAGTCCGTCCCCGCAGCGTTGCACGAAGCTCTGGTAGTGGCGATCTTCACGAAAGATCACCTGGGCGGCTCCAACATCAGCATCCGGAAGGAATGCATGCCATCCGGAAAGAAAGCCTGCCCGGGGGGGCGCCGAGGAACCCGGGAAGTCCACCTTCCGCAGAAGAAAAAGAAGTCCTTGGCGAGGGGTTCGGGTTCGGGGTAACCCCTGCCTAAACCTCCGAAAGAGGAATGAACACTCAGCCGCGGGGGGGCTGGCGCGCGGCCTCCCCCTCCCCCCAGCGCAAACAGAGGAAGAAAAGCGCGAGAGTCCAGATGGTAGATGTGGTGCAGCATCACTTCAAGAGTAGTTGTACTAGGGAGGTGTACTAGTATTACTTGCACGCTACTGCGTACCCTATTTCCGAAGTCGACATTCTACACTGTCTCCTTATTTCTTCCTCGCGATCATATTCTGTTTCAGGGCTCCCAAATCGCGATCATATAGTGCCTCCTTGTTCCCGAGTCGCGAGTCTATACTGATCTTTTGAGTGCCTCAATCGCAATTCGATAAGACTAGTTGTGCTGCAGGACCAGGTGGAGCAGCTGCGCGCTAGCACACGATGGTACCAATCGTACTCAAGTGCTTGGTGCACTCTAGCCGGGGGGGGTCAGGGGTTCCAGTGGCAATGCGCGCGCGGAAAAAAGAACAACAAAAATCCATGCGCCGCCATGGGTCCCAAACTGAACGGGTCGCCGCGAAGGTGGACCGCCCGCGGAGAGAAAAGAAATCCGACCGGGGGGGTTGAGGGGTTCAGGAATGAGTTGCGGGGGGGATCAAGAAAAGCGACGTTGCGGACTGCGCCATCTACAGACCCATCTCTCTGCTACCGGTTGGGTGCAAACTCTACGCCATTATTTGCTTGCTCGGCTGAATGGCAGGAGTAAGTCGTCGTATCTGGGACACGCAGTACGGTTTCAGGAGCGGCCTGGATAGGTCAGACGCCTTGCTTGTCGCCCGGGAGATGATCGATGCCACGTTTGAGTCCCGCTCCGATCGGCTGATCTTCCTAGCGCTGGATTGGGCGAAAAATCTTCGATAGTGTGTCGCCAGAGGGTTTATTGCAATCTACTTCGCTTTGGCGTGCCTGCACCATTTTCAGAATGTGTGAGGCCAATATGCACGGATCGATCGTTTCGGGTACAAGAGGCCGGAGCAGTGTCCGCATCTTGACCGCAAAAGTAAGGTATCTCACAGGGTTGCCCTCTATCACCGTACTTGTTTTCCGCAGTGATGACCATATTGATGCGCGACATCGCGGTGGCTTTCAGGCAGCAAAGATTTACGCAAGATGAGCAGCCTCCGGTCAGCGAGCTGATCTACGCGGACGACACGCTCGTGGTGAGCCAAGGACGAGATCGTGGGCACGCTCACAAAATGCATCCAGGAGGCAGGGCAGCATTACGGCTTGACGTTCAACTGGAGCACGACAGAGGCCCTACCTGTTAGGTGCCAGACCGCGCTCACTAAACCCGGCGGCGCAGCAGTGCTGTGCAAGGAGAGCATGGTTTATTTGGACGGCCTCCTGTCTGCCAGCGGCGGGAGCGGCCCCGAGCTGAGCAGACGTTTGGGCATGGCAGCGACAGATTTCAGCACGCTCTGCAAGGCTTGGAAGCACTGCAATAACTGCAATATCCCATTGCGAAGGAAGGTGCGGATACTCGAAGCTTGTATTGTATCCAACCATATCCAACCTCATGTATTGTTTGCACACCGTTTGGCTCCACAAGGCCTAGATAAATAAGGTGGACGCCTTCCAAGCACGGTACCTCCGAAAAGTGGCTGGCATAGGGCGCTCGTATGCCATTCACATCACCAATGAGTCCGTACGCGCCTCTGTGGCTGCGGGGAATGAGCTTTGCTGGCAAACAGACAACTGGCCCTGATGGGAGACGTCGCCCGGCAACCCGATGGCGGCGCAATGAGGCGCTGCGTTTTCACGCCAAGGAGCTGCGCCTTACCCCGCCCGCGGGGCCCCCGCAAGCGCGGCCGGCCCAGAAACACCTGGAGCGAGTGTGCCTACGATTTGGCATGCCAAGCAGCTGGCGGACAAGAATCTCTACGACAGGTAGTGACTGGACCTGCGGACGCGTGGCGCACGGCTGCCTGGCGCTTCTGCTTTGACGTACCGGCGCATGCATAGCCCCGCGCGTTTCACTGCCAATGCGCCCTGGACGTGCGCGGCTTGCTCTCATTCTCTCTCTCTTTCTCTCTTCTCTCCTTTCTCCTCCTCCTCCTCCTCCTTCTCCTTCTCCTCCTCCTCCTCCTCCTCCTCCTCCTCCCATTTCCTCCTTATCCTCCCTTTCCCTCCTCCGTCTCCTCTTCCTCGTCATCCCTTCTCCCACATACTCTTCCTCCCTCGCTCCTCGACCGGCCCCCAAGACGTGGCGGGCGGAGCTGGGGCCGGCGCTGTGCAGGACCGTGGGGAACACCCCGAGGTTGCGCTCTTCGCCGAAGAGCGACAGGACGAGCGGCTGGCGGGAGAGGAGATGCTGGCGCAGTGGGAGCGGCCCACAGGAGAAGGGAGACGGGAGGATGAGGCAAGAGGTGGAAGAGGAGGAGGAGGAGGAGGAGGATAAGGAGGAGGAGGAGGAGGAGGAGGAGGAGGAGGGGGAGGATAAGGAGGAGGATGAGGGAGGGGGAGGAGGGGAGGAGGAGGAGGAGGAGGAGGAGGGGAGGAGGAGGAGGACGAGGAGGAGGAGGAGGATGAGGAGGGGGAAGAGGAGGAGGACGAGGAGGAGGAGGAGGAGAAGGAGGAGGAGGAGGAGGAGGGGGAGGAGGAGGAGGAGGAGGAGGAGAGAGGAGGAGGCAGGAGGCAGGAGGCAGGAGAAGGAAGGATGATGATGAGGATGAGGATGAGGACGAGGAAGAGGACGAGGAGCAGGATGGGAGGAGGAGGAGGAGGAGGAGGAGGAGGAGGAGGAGGAGGAGCCGGTTGCCCGAGAGGTCTTGGCGGAAGGACAAGCCTCCCTCTTCCGGGCAGCGGCCAAGCGCGCAATCCCTCCGCCTCGCGGGCGGCCGCGATCATAGCTAGACATGTTTACCGACCATGTACCGCACTCTCAATTTTATTGGAGTTGGCGACCTTGCGACGGCAGCATGATGCGATTGGCGACTTGCGTCGTCGTCTACGTTACCGTCGTGTTCATATTCTGCGGGCGCGGAAAGACACATTCCTGCGGTATTCCGCACACATCTCAAACACAGGACTTGGATTCAGGGCGTCATTCTCAGTAT
Source organism: Prorocentrum cordatum (assembly GCA_963575745.1). Lineage (NCBI taxonomy): Eukaryota > Dinophyceae > Prorocentrales > Prorocentraceae > Prorocentrum > Prorocentrum cordatum. The sequence goes on from CAUYUJ010021984.1 coordinate 59,613, forward strand.
CATGTTGGGTCCCCTCTTCCTCCGATTTTCCCCAACATTCCCATGAACAGGTTCACAAAAGAGTTTGTGCCTACAGCGGCTGGTGCATACATACCCCTGTCCCTGTCCATCTAGAACCGAGCCAGAAGAAGCGAATACATCAAGCAACGTGCTTGGTGGTTGCAATGGTGATAGTTCCGATCTTGAAAACAATACATATGACGCTGGTTTGCCAACTGATGAACAGTTTTCTGAAGTTAGTGGAACTGGAGACAATGGCGATGACATGGAGCTCGTGGCAAACATGCCAGATTTCGCAAAAGGAATTGCGGACAGGACATCTGTGCCTGACTCACCATGGCGTCCGCTCCACACTGGACGACCGCCGTTACATAATCTTCAGAGGCGACTGCCGATCCAGAGGCGGAGGAGGCAACCGCAGTCCAAACGGAGACGGCCGCGGCCATAGAGGATGCGCACACCACCGTGAACGTGGCCAGAGTGGACGCTCCACCTCGTAATGCACATCCTTCTTCGAAAGTGGTCCAGGTGATACGGTCAACTTTGAGACAGGGTAAAATATCTGATCAAGCTGATTCAAAAAAGAGGACAGACGGCAAGGCAACACCTTCGAAATAAGCTCCTCGCAGGTGACAAAGTGATTGTGAAAAAGGGGTTCGCTTTGATCTTCCGTGCCGGCGCACAGACAGACATCAGAGGCTCGACACGGCGAAGGCTGAACTCACACACTCTGATCTGCACGATCACACACCACAGAACTTCATCCAACTTCGTCGTCGCCAGCCTCCTCTAGTCCTCCCGGCGCGCATTTGGCGCGTCGCCGCTGGGCGTGCTGGTGATATGCGCCAAGAGAAAACCACGCAGAGCTCGAGTGCATCGGCTTTGATTCTCTCACTCGAGCAAAGGCCCCTCCTGCAGTCGTAGTGTCGTCCCTCCCCCTCTCCTCTCGCCTATCCCGCTCGTTCGGGCCGTACGGGCCTCTCCTCTCCCCCTCGGGGGCCGTCCCCCGCTGCTGGCTGGGGAAACAATCTTGCATGAGCGTCCGCCTCGGTGGATGCCTGTGCATGGCTCTTCGCCTCCTGCGGCTGGGTGCAGTACATGCTCGCTCTTGACTATTCCGTGCCGTTGCGACTTGCTGATGGGCCGTGCTCGTGCGCATTCGTTATTTTCTGGGGAAGTACACGGCAGAGGATGGATGGAGGAGTAGAGAACATTCATTGCGGGCGCTCGGTTGCTTCCTCTGCAACCCGTGTTGGAGCGCGTCGATGTTGTGGTGCATGTTCGAGCACAGCGGCACCCGAGACGAACAGCGGCTGGGTGTAGCCCCGCTCGGTCCGCTCCATTTTCCTGGCCGTAGTGGTGGGCCCTTGGGGCACGTGGCCGTCAAGGCAAACCATGGAGCCGGCATCACTCAGTTGGTTTGCGTGTTTGGGATGCCGCTTCTTTCTGCCACCAGTCGTGGTGCCCGAGGCAATCTCGAAAGTTTAGGCCGCAAGCGTTGGACTCTCAGCTACCCTCGGTAATGGCTTTAACTGCCCTCGGGAGGGCCCTGGCCACGTGTGGGACCGGATGGGTGGAGGCACTGAGGATGGAGGAGGAGGAGGGGGAGGATGAGGAGGAGGAGGAGGAGGAGGAGGAGGAGGAGGAGGAGGAGGGGAGGAGGAGGAGGAGGAGGAGGAGGAGGAGGAGGAGGAGGAGGAGGAGGAGGGACCGACCACCTAGTGTTGCGGTGTGTGTGTGTGTGTGTGTGCGTTCGAGTGCAGCGGCGCCCGAGACGAACTGCGATTGAGTTTAGCCCCGCTCATCGGTCCTCTCCGCCTGCTTTTTCCTGACCGTGGTGTGCACCTGGGCCACGTCGTCACTAGGGCAGACCATGGGTCGGCATCTCTCAATTGATTGCGTTTACGGGAAGCCGTTTCTTTCTGCCACCCAGCCGTGATGCCCGAGGCGTAGTGGGGGAGGTTTGAATGAGGTGAGGATGTGATCATAGTTGGAGGGAGGACGCCGACAGCGACAGGCAGCGTTTCCGTAGGGGCGTCTTTGCGTTTTCTATGTGTTCGCTATGTACCCTCGGTGAGGCACCAATTTGAGAAGAATGCCCTCGGTGAGGGCAAGGGGCATTGTAATATTGGCCCCTTCGCGATGTCCCTCGGTGAAGGCTTGCGGGAGGAGGTGGAGGTGATTTTCTCATGGGAAGAGATGGAAGAGGAACGAGGACAACATCCGTTACTCAGACTTCTACTGCCCTCGGTGAGGGCCGCGATACTTTCTCGCATGGGCATCAGTACATTGGCCCACCGGCATCAGCCCTTGTACAGGGCAGTAGTATCCCCTGGAGGGCCCTCGTTGGGGAGGGACATGGGTATGGTGTAGGGTGGAGGAGTGGGCGGGGTGGGACTTCGTCGTGTGGACATATCCCCGAGCAGCTGGGCGCAAGGGCCCAGCCCTGATTTGCAGAGGCAGCGCAGCAACCCACCTCGGACAAAGCCGCCGCAGCGTTCGCCAAGCTGCCAGAGCCGGCGCGGCTCCAAGGGCATCGTTTCATGGGCCCTGGCACATTCGCCTAAGCCGCCTGGAGCGGCGCAGCACTGCAATGTGATGGGATCGGGGGGGTTCGCGATTGGATTGGCTGCGGGCAGGGGGAGGGTTCTATACGGCCAGGCCACCGTTGCTTCTTGCACTTGCACGCGCATTTCGGTACTCCACCTTCCCGCTTTGTTATCCTTGTTATTTGACTGTTTCATCGATTTGTTGGTTGTTCCTCTCTCCCTCCACACGGCAACTGCCTAGTTACTCTCAGCCCCTAAAAGCCACACGCTTTTACCGCAGCTCTTCGCACATCCTTATCCGCACTGGCCGCAACCTCAATTAGTTTGTGAAGGCCTTAG
>CAUYUJ010021984.1:70000-75000 GCA_963575745.1 Prorocentrum cordatum
ACATATGTTAAACGAATGTGCGCGGCGCTAACGCGAGAACCACATTTTGAAAAAGAAACCGCCCTCAATCCGTGAAACTATTGCACATGTGTTAAAACAATGTGCGCGGCGCTAACGCGAGAGCCACATTTTGAAAACCACCCGCCCTCAAACCGTGAAACCCTTGCATTTTGTTAGAACGAAGGTGCGCGGCGCTAAGGCGAGAGCCACATTTTGAAAACCACCCGCCCTCCATCTGTGAAGCTGTTGCCACGAAGTCGCAGGCGAAACGCCCAGCCCGCCCTAAAAACTGGCCTCGAGGTGCGACAGGGACAAGTTATCTATAAGGAGAAGGAATGGAGGAGGAGGAGGAGGAGAAGGATAAGATAAGATAAGATAAGACCGCCATTGACGCCAAGTGTCTCTCAGTCCCAAAATCAAGGCATCGGCGAGGCACACTAATAGTGCCAACTGGAGATGGCGGCAGGCGCACTGCTCGGGGAGGCCCGAGACAGGCCTGCAAGCGCCACGGCCTGTGGATGGCCACCCGTGGGCCTGATAGCACAAGCCGCAAGTCACACAGAGCTTCTCCCGCCCCCCGACTCCCCCACCGTACCCCGACCCTTCCCTTTTTTATGATTGCTCGGTGGCCTAAATCGGCCTTCGCGAGCACGGAGAAACGAAAGTGCAGCACCAGGGGAAATCACCCCTCTTAAAAGGAGTTCCGCCATGCGGACAGAAAAAATTTCAAGACGTGAGGCAAGGCGCCTAAGCTCACTCTCCTCAGACCCCATGCGCTCTCTCTTCTTCAGCTCATGTTGTTCACTTCTTCTAGGCGCTTGGGTGCTCTCCTCTCCCGTGGCCCTCACGGAGACAGGCCGCCATTCTCCTTCGCGATGGCCGATACCACCGTCACCTCCAAATCTCTCCACTGACTCGAACAAATCGTGATCCTCATCATGTCCCTGGCGTTCTCCCTCTTGTAGGTGTCGCCGATCCTGTAATGGCGGGTCTGCTGCGCCAGAGCGAACAGCTCCTCCTTCAATACCTTGTCCCATATCTCGGCAGTCCTCTCGCGATGCTGGCCCATGGGGTCCGGTACCTCGTGCGCCGCCTGCAGGAGCGCTTTGAAGACGTGTAGATGAGGCGGCCCAAGGATATCGTAGCCGCCGCCGCCTCTTGACTTCAGCAACTTGGCCAGGCAAAGATAATCTTGGCTCGCCTTTTTTATGGCGACCGCGATGCTGGCGTCTGACGGGATGAGGAACGTGAAATAGACCGCCGTAATCAGATCGTGCAGCTCCGCGGCCTGGGTGAGGGCGAGGGCGGCGAGCACCTTCATCATGCTCTCCAGCACCGCCAGCATGGACCCTCCGTCTCCATCCTCGGCCCCCATCTGCTTTTGCAACTTCTTCCTGTCGCTCTCCTCCTCCTGCCCATCGGTACTTCGTTTGAGCGTGCACCTCAGCTCCTCGAGCTGCATGCGTATGGGCTGGTGCGTGTTCAACAATGTGATGGTTCAGGTCAGTTAGAGTTTGAGCCGAATACTCACATAACGGGCACTCCAAAGACTTCGGTTCAATAACAGGTCCCAGATATCTACATCTTGACACCCGACCAGGACGAGCACGCTTCGCAATAACGTGCCTGTACGCCGCTTGATGACTCGAGAAAACCTCAGCACAATATGGACATTGATTTGTCACCACAATCGAAGCATATACATCAGTTCTGTGATGCACACGTTGTATGTGTGTGGATAAAGCCCGACTCGACTCAAACGCCGCATCACAACATGCACCATTATCTTCGAAGAAACACTTCCACAATCCATCTCCCCCCTCACGTCGACCATGCTTCCCAAGACCTCCCTCATTGCACGGTTTTTTTACATCTTGGGCCCGAAGGAGGCCTACATCGACCTTGATAAAATCTTCCCGTACCTCCGTTTCACAGAGGAGGAGAAGGAGGAGGAGGAGGAGGAGGCGAGGAGGAGGAGGGGGAGGAGGAGGAGGACGGTGGAGGAGGAGGAGGAGGAGGAGAAGCAGGATTAGGAGACAATGAAGAAGAGCAGGAGAGCAGGCAAGCCAAAGCTGGCTGGTGACACGAGACAATGCGAGCAAACTGGGAGGGCTTATAATCTAGCCAAAGTTAGATGTCTCTAGGGCGTCCTGCGACAAGCTGCGAAAGTAGTGCAGGTTTCGAGGAGGCGGGGCTTAACTTACTCTCCACGCACGGGCTGCGACTCTTTTCTGGAGCATGTTAGGAAGGGACCCGCTGGAGGGCAGCTTTTGTTCGTGACCCTGGTTCCTGGCTGTACTCGTGATGTCAGCGCGTCGCTTATAAAACGAAGCGTCGACATGCGCGTGTACACATAACATATCATCAACTGCCATTGGCGATATGTGGGGCCCTCGGTCGCTTCGTTACGACCCACGGAAGCTGCTAGGTACCAGGTTGCCGCCTTCAAGTGCCCAACGCTGCGAACCATCGAGGTGCTTAGTTGTAAGGGAGCGCGTTTCACGGGCGCTTGCCTTGGGAACATTCGGCGACGCGTTTGAACTGGGGGTGCCCCCTAGAACATATTACGTGGCGCTAAAGACTGTTCAACCCTATCGATTCACTACTTCTTCCGTCTTTTGTTCTGGTAATTCCAAGGTTACCCTGGAATTGCCCAAGGATCTCAATATGATATGAAACAAAACTAAATGCAAGTTTATTCTTCTGGGGCCGGCCTGGGGCTTGAATTTACAAGGTAACCTTGAAATTGTCGACGGAGAATGAAAGCTTAAAATTATTATTCTTGGCGTGCGCGGCCCTGCTGCTTGAGCATGGATGCTGAATTTGAATTACGGGTGGCGCGCAACGTCAATTATTCTTGGCTGGGCGGGCGGCAATGAGGATGTGGGATTCCTAAGGATTCCCAAAAAGGATTCCTGGAGGTTCCCTAAGGCCCCATGGATACCTAAGGATCCCCTAGGGATTCCTGAGGATTCCCTCGGGATTCCTGAGGATCCCCTACGTATTCCTAATGATCCCCATTCGGCGCCGTCGAACAGAACCAGGATCCCCCCCCCCTCCCCCCCCCACTCCCCAAACCCCCCCCCCTTCGGCGCGTGGGGGTGTGGGGTCGAAACCCCCCCTCGGCGCATGCCCCCGCGCGCCGGCGCCGGCGTCAGCGGCGGCAGCGGCGGCTGTCGGCGCCGACGCCCACACCCACGCCCACACCTACACCCACGCCAACGCCCACGCCCACGCCCACACCCACGCCCATGCCCGCGCCCACGCCCGCGCCAACGCCCACGCCCACGCCAACCCTCACACGCACGCCCACGCCCACGCCCGCGCCCACGCCCGCGCCCACGCCCGCGCCCACAGCCCACGCCCAACTCTTGCACACGCACGCCCGCGCCCACACCCGCGCCCAGTCCCCACGCCCCACACCCCGCACACGCCCAGCCACGCCACCGCCACGCCACGCCGCGCACTACCTCCACGCCCACGTCCACCCCCACACGCCACACGCACGCCCCCGCCCACACCCGCGCCCACGCCCACGCCCACACCCACTCCCACGCCCCACCACGCCACGCCCACGCCCACGCTCACGCCGCACCCACACGGGCCCACGCCCACGCCCCGCCCCGCCCGTGCCCACGCCCACGCCCGCTCCGCGCCCGCGCCCACGCCCATGCCCACACCCACGCCCACACCCACGCCCAAGCCCACACCCACGCCCACGGGCACGCCCAAACCCACACCCAACGCACACGCTCCAACCCACACCCGGCCCAGGCCCAGGCCCAGGCCAAAGCCCAAACCCACACCCACGCCCACACCCAAGACCACGTCCACACCAACGCCCATACCCACGCCCAAACCCACACCCAACGCACACGCCCACGCCCACGCCCACGCCCACGCCCACACACACGCCCACGCCCGCGCCCACGCCCGCACCAACGCCTACGCCTACGCCCACGCCAACGCTCATACGCACGCCCACGCCCACACCCGCGCCCACGCCCAGGTCCGCACCCACACCCACGCCCACGCCCGTGCGCACGCGCACGCCCACGCCCACGCCCATACCCGCGCCCACGCCCGCGCCCACGCCCACGCCCACACCCACGCTCAAGCCCGCGCCCGCGCCCATGCCCGCGCCAACGCTCACACGCACGCCCACGCCCACACCCACGCCCACGCCCACGCCCACACCCACGCCCGCGCCCACGCCCACGTCCACGCAACAGCCCACGCCCACGCCCACTCCCAGGCCCGCACCCACGCCCAAACCCACGCCCATGATCACGCTCACACGCACGCCCACGCCCACACCCGCGCCCACGCCCATGCCCACGCCCACGCCCACACCCGCGCCCACGCCCACGCCCACGCCCACACCCACGCCCACGCCCACGCTCAAATCCAAGCCCACGCCCACGCGCACGCCCACGCCCACGCCCACGTCCGCGCCCACACGCACGCCCACTCCCGCGCCCACGCCCAGGCCCAGGCCCACGCGGCGGCGGCGCAGGCCCGAAGGGGTGGGGGACCGGTTCCAGACCCCCCTCCAAGCGCCCACAGAACGCGCTCTTTCTTAGTTGCAAAAGCCACTACTGGTAATTCTACTGAGATGGCGCGAGCGCCGAAATGGCCAACAGAGGGTTGGCCAACACAACACAGTGCTCGTCGATTTCCCACCCTTGCAACCCAAGTGACGAAGAAGAAGAGGAATTATAATAATAATACTACTACTAATAATAATAACAGAACTTATAATCATACTTATACTTATAGTTGTAATATAACAAGAGAAATAACAACAATACTAATAATAGCAATAATAATACTAATAATAACAAACGATGAAAACGAATAATAATAAGCGAAGAGGACAATAATTACCCTGTGACGTACCCAACCCTTTCTATACATGCGGCCGTTAAACTCAGGACCATTCAATGCTGACTGGCATTCTGAAGGACCCACAATGCGCAGAAAGAGCACCTAACAGTACT
>CAUYUJ010021984.1:80000-130309 GCA_963575745.1 Prorocentrum cordatum
TCGTCCGTGCCACCGAACTCGCAACGTGCTTCTGGGCCCACAGGAATCTGAAGGTGCAGGGGATAGCAGTGCAGAGACGAGGTGGGTAATGGTTAGCACGGTCGGTCTTCCAACCAGCATTTTCTTTTCCCTTCAAGATGTCGTGGGGTTTTCCTGACCTAGAGCATATATCGATTTGCCCACACATCTTCGGATCAGGAAGGAGTTGTCGAGATCTGAGGATACAAGATGGTGGTCCGCTTCCTGAAGTCAGTCCCGAACTTGCACAGGTCGAAAACAACAGACTCAGCGAACTTGGATTCTGCGATGTGCTTCAAAAACTGGACGAACCAGAGCATAGCAGAGGCGGGGTTCCCGATCATGAACGGTACTCAGGAGAACGAACAGCACTCTAGCGATACTGAATGAGCGGCATGGCGTAGCCACGAATATTCCCTGCACGCGGCCCGAGCGGATCAACTTCAGAAGTGCCTTTATTATTCCAGGCGCAAAAATGTCGATCTCAGGCTCGAGCTGTATCTCTGGCGACGAGATGCCACACCTCGCCACCGTCTTGCCGACTCCCTCGGAACCAGCGAAGATGTTGAGGAAAAGGTCGCCTCGCTCCAACCAGGCGGTCGGGGCGCGCTCACCGCGCCGAGGAGGATGTCTCCAAGGTGCGCCGTGCAGAGCCAGAGGTACTCCTGGACGCTGTCGTCTAGGCCCACGAGCAGGAAGTTGACCTTGCTGGACTTCTCGTACCTGATGCGAGAGCTCATGCTGGCCCAGCGCCCGCGACGCTGGACCTTCACCTGAGACCTCCTGCCCGTGATGACGCCCCACGACTGGCCTGCGTGCCGAAGGCCGTGGGGGACGATCCCCAGGCCCTCGAGCCGGCACACATTCAGCGTCTTCGCGACAATGGCCTCGAACTCCGCCTGCGTCAGGCCCCACAGCGAGTCGCTCGTCCCCCTCTCCTGGCGGTACAGCTTGAAGAAGTGGCCGAGGAACTGCAGGTTCTCGTGGTCCATCGTCACGCTGTCGTCGTAGACGCCCGTCTTGGTGGGGCCTTCGTTGCTGTCCGAAGGCCCCAGGATCAGCGACCACTTCAGCCCAGTCCGCCCAGTCCAGGAGGGCCGTCTCCAGCGAGTCCAGGGTGCTGGCGTCCAAGCCCTGGCGGCGGGCGTACTCGTAGAACTCCTCGATCCGCCTGTGGTAATCCTCGACCTGGACGGGCCTCACAGCGATGCCTGAGGCGACTGCCCGTCTTCCAGTGGCACAGCTTCGCGCACTCGAAGGTCGGGAAGATCCAGATGCATCGCTGGCCCCGCCTCGACCCGCTGCGTCACGTTGCGTGTCGCGATGCCTGTCGCCACTCTGCGCCTCGTCGCATGCGCCCTCGACACCACGCCCGTCATCAGGATGGGGGAGCCCAGGAGGAGGACGCCATGCGTGGCCCAGAGCAGCAGCTGCAGGTTCCCAAAGCCGCGAAGGTTGATCAGCAGGATTGACCTCGGACGGGACCCAGCGGCACCGCATCCGCAGCCCAGTGGCGAGCTGCAGCGCGGTCATCTGACGAAGCTGGCCCAGGAGGGCTGGATCGCGACAGCGGCCCTTCTGCATGGCCAGCGTGAGTGACATATTGTCCACCAGCATGAGCACCTTGCTGTGCCGCCAGCGCCCGCAACGAACCACGTGCTTGAACCCGAGCTTGGCGCCCCTCGCCTCCTTCTTGAACCTCCAGCGCTCGTCGTAGCTGCCCGTGATTCGTATATCTGGAGAGCCCTGCTCAGCAGCACAGGCGCCAAGCCCAGTATCGCAAGCATCCGTCGCAACCACCTGGTCGAGCCAGCCCGCCCCGATGTCGGCGTAGACCAGCGGCAGGAGGGCAGCGGCGATGATGAGCTCCCTCTTGACGCTCCGCCAGAGGTTCTTTGGCTCCCCTCCTGCAGCCTCGGCAAAGGCAAAGGGGGCCGCGATGCAGGACAGACAAGGGCGCCGAAGCAAGAAAGCGAAGCAGAGGTGCCCAAGTGTGGCTCGCATCTCCCCCCCAGTGCAGCGCCCGCGTCGTGCGCGAGCATGTAGCCCCGAGTACAGTTGCCACGCTCTGGCGGGGGATAGTCTGACCACCTTCTTGCCCCCATCGAGGTGCACTCCCACGATGTCCAAAGAAGTGCTGACCTGCTCGATCTCATGCACGTGAAAGTCTGCGTGCCGAATGCCTTCGAGAGCCTGGCGATGCGTGGCCTCAACCTCGGCCTCGTCACAGCCGAAGACCCCGAAGTTGTCGACGCATGTCAGCTGAACAGGCCCCCCCTCGAGCGAAGGAGGAGGTATGCCGTCGCGAAGAAGGCGAGCTGGAGGAAGACCAGCCCGCCGCAGGAGCTCCTCATGGACGAGTTGGGCCGCCCTCACTGCCCACGAAAAGCCCATCGGTAGTGACTGCAGAGCCGGGTAGAAGAGCTCGCTGGGACCAACCTTGATACCATTGATGCTCTCCACCCCCACAGCCGCGGCACGGACTGCTGGTAGAGCAAGGTACTGAGGGAGTTCCTCATCGATCCTGAGCTTGTGGAGGTAGCCCTTAATATCAAGGCTGGGCGGAAAGATGGTCTGGTCAGATGCGCACTGAAGACGGCTGAGCGAGTTGCCAGTAGCAAGATGTATTGAGTCTGGGATGTCAAATCGTATGTTGGTCCTTCGTGCATCGCATATAAATCGTAAGTCACCACTCTTTTTGTGAACAAAGAACAATCCCACCCTTTCTTCGTAGGTTCGAGTCCAGCGCACCAGTCCCCTGTCACGCAGATCCCGACAAAAACCCTCCCACTTCGCAGGATGTGCCTCCAGCACTGGGTCAAAGTAAGGATTGGGCAGTCCCTCGCTCTTGATACGCAATGCACACTCCTCGTCACTGAGAAGGATGGTGTCGCGAAACCGCTTAAACTTGTGCGACGCGTCCGAGGGCAGAACGTCGTAGATGTCCACCCCGTGCAGGTCGCGACTCGGCGGAGACGCTGAAGCCGAGCCAAACGGTGCAATGTTCCCGGCACACTCGCTGTCACCATAGCGGGCGTCTGTACGCAGAAGCGCCGCGAGGGCTTCTTGCGGGGCGGGTCTCTCCTTAGGCAAGGGCACAGCTTCAACCGCTTCACGAGCCAGGGCAGAAGCAGCACGCGCCTGCTCACCACCAGGACCGCTGGGCGACTTGTCACCGAAGCCCCCGAGCTCGTTGAGACCCCAAAAAATTCTCGTCGGCGCGCCTGTCGATCCAAGCACGGCGGCAAATACGTTGTTGAACGCCACGACTGAGTGAGCTACGAGGGCCTTCCCAATCATGAAGTCGAGGCAGGGGTAGAAGGTCACGCTGTCGACCGTCCGCCATGCCTTGGTCAAAAACTCGTCGCAGCCCTCGCAGAAGACAGCCACTCGGCGGCGGCCCAAGTCGGGCCACGAAAATCGAAATACCGCGGGGCGGCTAGCCCTTCTTAGCAAGGGCCGCCTCCTCGCGGGCCTTGCGTCGTTCTTTCTGGATCGCAGCCTCGCCTTGGAGCTGCAACGCCACGCGCGAGGTGAGTAGCGGCGCCACGGCCGCGACTTTCCTGCCAAGGCCCTGGAAGTGCTCGCTCCCCTCGAACCGCGGCGCCTTCGGGTTGGACGTGTACGCCTCCTCCAGCAGCTGAATCCTCCTCGACAGGATCTCGAAAGAGGCGAGGGCAGACACGTCCAGCTGGTCATATGTGAGCGCTGTCTCAAGAATCTCCATGAGACTGCCATGCTCGTGCTTGACTCTGTCGTTGTCCGGCACATGGGCGTCTCGCATCCACTTCTCGGTCCTGGTGCGGGGCACGCTCCCCTGGTCTCTGATGAACTTGCACAGCCAGAGAGTCGTTCTTGGGCCAACCACCGGGAAGTCGTCGAACCGTGGCTCCTCCAGCAGCCCGACGGCATTAGTGTAGGCCCTGAACCTCTGGCCCGTCTGGTCGTACAGCACGGGCAGCACTCGAGCGTCAACAGACTTGAGCGGCGCTGCAGCCGCCGGCCCGTCTCCATTCGCTTGAGGTCCGAGGCCAGCTCCTGGCAGACCGGGCCCAGAAGCTCGGTCCACCGCCTGCTCGAGCTCGCCCTTCCTCGAGACCAGCACATTCTTCTTGTTGCCGACCGCGATGCTCTCCAGCACGAGGGTGGCCGTCCCAAGCTTGACCAGCGCGAACTTGCCCATGACGCTGGCCGTGGCGTCCACGCTCCAGTCGGACCCGATGGAGGGCGCCCCCGGCTGGCCGTCGTTCGCCACCACGATCCACTGCATGCCAGGGGCGGGACCGCCTCCGGGCGCCACCCCTGCCCCCATGGCTGCTCCAGCCCCTGGGATGGCGGCGCCCCCACCCACGGCGGCGAGCGGCACAGCAGGCGGGGCGGCCAGGCCGTCGGCCGCGGGAGCCGCGCCCACGTCTGCCACCAGAGCCCCGGCCCCGGCGCCGGCTCCAGCGGGCGGCGGTCCAGCCGGCAGGCCCGTCCCGGCGGTCCAGCCATGTTGACCCACCCGATCACGCACAGCACCAGACTCAGCATCAGCAGCGTCGTCGTCGATGCCCAGCCCCGCCCTCTTCATCTGGGCGGTCGCGATCCCGTCGTCGAAGATCTGACGCCACTCCGCCGCCGTGTGCAGCTGGCCGAGCGGCGGGAACCTGTACAGCAGAGCGTTGGCGGGGATCGCCGGTGGCACAGACCCTTGCAGGCAAGGCGTGCCTCCGAGGGCCCGGATGTCCTCTGGATAGACATCGCCATCAGGAGTGACGATGACCCACGTCGTTCCCCGCACCTTGCAGAGCAGGAGGCGCTCGTGCCAGTGCGCCTCCCCGCCCCCGTACCACACCAGAATCAAGCGACCTGGGGCGATTGGCCTCGAATCGGCCATGCACCGCCCGGCGAAGCCCCGAGCCGAACAAGGCCCCCGCGCAGCAGCCCGTCGCCAGCCCGAAGAGGCCCGCGACCACCACCGCGACGATCCACCACCTGCTGAGGTCGGGCGCCGCCCTCGGGCAGCTGACCTCCGGACAGCTCGGGCAGGCCGCGCCCCCGAGCGTGCAGGGCGGGCACTGCAGGGCAGGGCACGCCAGGCTGGGAGTGCAGGTGCAGTCGGGGCACACCTGCGCGGTCTGCCTAGCCCACACCAGGCTCGCGGTGCCCGCCGTACGCAGCGTCTCCCGCGCAGCCTCCAGCACAGCGTCCGCGAGCCACTTTGGCATGCACGGGCTGGCGTGGCGGCGGCGGGCGGCGCGCGCGAACCTCCTGAACAACAGAAGGCTATGAGCACGGGACGGGCGAGGCACGCGACGCTCTTGCTACCTTCCCCCTACTCGTGTCACTGTACGGCCCCCGTGTCGTCATTACTGTGCACGCACTCTCATCATCATAATCAGTATCGTCATCATCATCGTCGTCATCATCATCAAACATCCACATAATCATCAGCAGCAGCATCAGGATCCGCTTCGTCATCATCAGCAGCATCATCAGCATCATCATCATCCTCATCCTCATCCTAATCATCCTCCTCCTCCTCATCTTACTTCTTCTCCTCCACATCCTTCTTCTTCTTCTCCTCCGCCTCCTCCTGGTCCTCCTTCTCCTCCTCCTGTTCCTCCTCCTCCTCCTCCTCCTCCTCCTCCTCTCCTCCTCCTCCTCCTCCTGCTCCTCCTCTCCTCCTCCTCCTCCTCCTCCTCCCCTCCTCCTCGTCCTAATCCTAATCCTCCTCATCCTCATTCTCCTCTCCTCCTCCTCCTCCTCCTCCTCCTCCTCCTCCTCCCTCCTCTCTCTCCTCCCCCCCTCTCCCACACCGTCCATCTCCTTCGTCCTTCTCCTCCTCCTCCTCCTCCTCCTCTCCTCCTCCTCCCTCATTCTCATAATCATCCTCATCCTAATCCTCCTCATCCTCCTATCCTCCGCATCCTTCTTCCTCCTCTCTTCTCTTCTCCTGGTCCTCCTTCTCCTCCTCCCGCTCTCCTCCTCCCTCCTCCTCCTCTTCCCTCTCCTCCTCCTCTCCCTCCTCGTCCTCCCTCTCTCCTCCCCTCCTCCTCCTCCTCCCCTCCTCCTCCCTCCTCCTCCTCCTTTCTCCTCCTCCTTCTTCCTCCTCCTCCTCCTCCTCCTCGTCCTCGTCCTCGTCCTCCTCCTCCTCCACCTCCTCCTCCTCCTCCTCCTCCTCCTCCTCCTCCCCCTCCTCCACGCCGTCCATCTCCTTCCTCCTCCTCCCCCTTCTCCCTCATTCCTTGCCCTCGTGAGCAACAGATCCCTGCCGCTACCCCCTGCGTGTCGGTAATGTGGCGCTGCGCTCGCCTGCCGAGACGCTGAGACTCCCCCACCACTAACGATCCTGAAGCTGAAATTGGCAGCAACAGTCTCAAGGATGAAGGGGGGGGTTAATTGGGGGTAGGTTGGGGCTCTCGGCTGAGCGCCGCGCACATTCGCCCCAAAAGTCTGCAACAGCTTCAAGGATGGAGATACAGCCGCTTTCAACCTGGGACTCTCGCCTGAACGCCGTGCACATTCGTCTAAAAAGTTTGTAGCAGCTTCAGCGATGGAGGGGCAGCCGTTTTCGAAATAGGGTTCTCGCCTGAACGCCGCGCCCATTCGTCGTAACAATTCGTTTGCAACAGCTTCAAGGATGGATGGCGGGTCGTTTGCAGAATGAGGATCTGCTGCTCCTCCTCCTCCTCCTCCTCCTCCTCCTCCTCGTCCCCCTCCCCCTCCCCCCGTCCCACTTTCGACGTGCCCGACCAACCGAGCCGCGCCCGTGAGATGCCCCCCGGCGTGCCCGCGCGGGGAGCCGCCGGCGACGGCATCGGCGTGGAGGGCGCTGGCGTCCTCCGGCGCGCTCGGTGGCCACCGCGCGTCTGACGGCCAAGCATTGGCGGCGCGCGCAAGGGCGTATGGGGGGAGGGGGGAAGCCTTCTGGTCGCATCGCTGCAGCACGGCACCCTTTCGGTCGCTGGTGCCCTCTCTCGGTCGTGGCTTGGTGGCACGAGCTGCCGTGCTGTGGCTTGGCCAGCAGGCACCCTCTCGGGTGGGAGGCCTACCGCACGAGAGCCCGCCCGCCACAGGCTTGAGGGAGAGAGGCTTACCGCACGGTGGCCTGGTCGGCTGGGACCCTTCTTGGCGGCGCGCAGAGGGGGGCAGGGGGAAAAGGAAAAGCATATTAGAAGGAGCCTGCTTCTCAAAGGGCGCTGGCCTTACATCTATAGATAGGGCTCGCGCATTCTAAGATGCAGGGTGCTTCCAAGAAGCCTTCCCCTGTGCGCGTGGCCGAGAGGGGCTTGCGGCAGCAGAGGATGCCCTTGCGGAGGGCACTGCGCCACGAGTACGCGCCGCAGGAAGTGGGGTAACACAAGAGAACTGCATCAACATACATTTTCGGAGGCCCGCGCGGATTTCTTGGATCTGCGCTGGACACCCCTGGCGGCGCCTCCAGCGCCGCCCTTGGCGCGCTCCGTGCGCCAGGCATGGGGGCCCGGCGCCGATCCAAGAAATCCGCGCGGACCTCCGCAAGTCTGCGGCCGTGGTGCCGCCCATCTCTGCCCTCGGGACGGTCGAGGTGGCCGACGGCGGGCTCGTCGAGAGCGGGGGCGAGGTGTAGCTAGCTGGACCTGGACACTGGGCACCACGAGGGAAGACGCCGATGAGCAGGACGTCTTCCTGCTGATCCCCGAGCTGGACGTGCTGGCGGCCTGGTCGAGGTGGCAGCGGGCGACTATGCGGTGGTGCTCTGGCACAGGAGCCACAGGTGGTGGCGCGCGGACGGTGGGGCTGCTGCTGGTGGTCGCACCAGCGCCGATGCGAGGTCGGCCGATATCGGCCAAGCAGTGGCGTTCAGCATCCAACGACCGCGCTGGGGTCACCGCCGCGCCGACGCGGCGCGCCTCTGCCGCACGAGGCTCAGACACCCCCGCTGGTGCGAGGCCGCAGCAGGGCAGGCGGCTCGAAAGCAGCACCCGGAAGCCGCGCAGCGGGGCAGCCCCGCCGCCGCCGCGGAGCAGGCCAGCCGAGCGGCGGACATGGAGAGGAAGGTCGCGGCCCACCTCTGCTGCCCAGCGGGGGAAAGCCCCATTTCAGTGGGAGAGGGGGGGGCATCGGGAGAGACGGTCTGGGGTGGGAGTGGGCCCGCTCGGTGAGAGCCAGCGGCGAGACCCCGGCAGCTGCAGCGGCGGCAGGAGTTCAGGGGCGCAGGGCGTTGGCGGGCGACACGCGGCGCAACGCCATGCTGGTCGACGGCTGGATGGAGGATCTCACGTCCGTGTTCGTTGTGGCGCAAGGTGTGCAGGTGCCTGCTGACGGCTGAGTGTAGCCTGCAGGGCCTATTGGTTTTAGGGCCTAGGGCTTAGGGGCAGCAGCCTGAGGGCTAGCGGAACGCCTTACTCGCTGAGTTTGCAGCATAAGCGCTGACGTGAGGCACGGCATGTGCCTCGGGGGGCCCTTTCTCTTCTCCCCCCTTAAGCAACATGGAGGGCGCTTTGCATAACTATGGTGCACCCCTCCCCCCTTCTCCCTCCCCCCTTCCTTATATTCCTCCTCTTCCTCTTCTTCCTCCTCCTCCATCCCTTATCCTTATAAACAAATCCTCCTGTCGCTCCCGAGACGTGTTGGTAGGGCGGGCCAGACGTTTCGCTTGAGACTTCCTCACCATTTATGATCATGAAGCTGATTATGTGCAACGGCTTCACGAATGGAGGGCGGGCAGTTTGCAGAATGTGGCTCTCGCCTTAGCGCCGCGCACGTTCGTCCTCAAACTTTGCAGGAGCTTCACGGATGGAGGGCGAGCCGTTTGCAAAATGTGACTCTCGCCATAGCGCCGCGCGCATTCGTCCTCAAAGTTTGCAAGCGTTTCAGGGGTCGAGGGCGGGCCGTTTGCAACATGTGGCTCTCGCCTCAGCGCCGCGCGCAGTCGGCTCGAAAGTTTGCCAACGTTTCACTGGTGGAGGGCAGCTCCTTTTCAAAATGTGGCTCTCGCCTTGGCGCCACGCACACTCGTCATCAAGGTTTGCAAGAACTTCAGGAGGGCGGCTTCTTTTCAAAGTGTGGCTCCCGCCGTAACGCCGCGCACATCCGCCACAAAAGTTCGCAAGCGCTTTCGGGAAGGAGGGCGGGCCGTTTCAAAATGTGGCTCTCGCCGTGACGCCGCGCACTCTCGTCTGAAACGTCTGCAATAATGTCACTGATGGAGGGCGGGTGGTTTTCAAAATATGGCTCTCGCCTCAGCGCTGCGCGCAGCTGTCTTCCAAATTACAAGCATTTTCAACTATTCGCATGGTTGGTGTATCCAGAACAACGTTCTGGCACAATTTAAGATTGTCAAGGCACAACTGTCATATTGATTCGCGGTGTTGAACTCCCAAGAATAACGTTCTGGTACGATTCAGGGTGGGCGGGGACGCAGTAATAACATGGATTCGCAGTGTTGAAGTTGGAAATTCTCAGACGGTGGTCTTCCAACGGGCCACTTCCCGCAATGCAAACCAATCATGCCAGGGACCTCCGAAGAGGGAACTTGAAATCATGGTTTCTTGCAACCTCGTTGATGCGTCTTGGGTTTACTCTGGTCCTCCTCCTTCTCCTTCTCCTCCTCCTCCTCCTCCTCCTCCTCTTCCTCCAAGTGGCCGTGTGAGGCTTGAGCAGCCGCGCGCCACTTCAGAAATTCACAAGTGCAAGCAGACACAGCAGCATGTCGCCATGTCGTCTGAGTGCTCAGCGGCGCTTCTTGGGCAGACAAGCATCGTCGCTTACAACCCCAACAGCGCCACCCGTGGGCGCGCCAGGATATACTGGATGAGCTGCACAATGTGACGGTGGTGAGCCTCATCGGTACTCAGGAGAAGGAGCTTCATGGGGGCAGGGAGGTGCGTCATCTTTCTTCATTCTGGGGCTTTTCAGAAGGCTGGAAGTCGGGGGCCATGTCTAACAAGTCTTGCGGACTCAGTATGTGGTTCCACTATAAGTTTTTTCGGCAGAGTCACCTACGTGGAGTTGATTCGGCCCCTCGAGGGCTGCAAGGCAGAGTACTATGCTGCAAGCTGGAGAGGCAATCTGTCAGAGTGGCTTTCATTTCTTTATACTTTCCGCCTGCTACCCGCAACAAGGAGGACCAGCTGAGGTACTCCAACACCTGCGAGGCAATCATCAGGTGGCTCACCAAGACGCTCGACGCTCTTGCAGGACGCTGGATACCAGTACTAACGATGGATCTGAATTCCACTTTCACTGAGGACACAGAGGGAGTTATCGGGCCCTTCGGCCACGGAGAGGATGAAAAGAAATCGGCACAGTTGTTGAGAAGTGTTCTCTTGGCCCACGAGCTCTGTATGGTGAACACAATGAGAGATGCAGGATACACCTTCGTGGCATCAAGTGGTACGACGAGAACGCTGGACTACATTGCACTACCTGCAGCCCTGTTGCCTGCAATACGATGGTGCACGACATTCAAGAGGAGTATGCGCAGACTGCAGCCGCACAAGTGGGGATGAGTTTGGGATCACCTTCCTCTTGGCATCGGTGTTCAATGGTCTAAGCACCTGGAGCTTATGCCGCATGCCGAGAAGCAAGTTCGAGTTGAGCCGGCGGCGGCCAGTGCCCTGCTGCAGCGTGGCTACAAAAGGAAGGAATTCACGAAGGCGGTCCACGATCATAGTTTGTCGAAGGCGGCGTGGGTCAAGGGCCAGACGGGTTATACGATGGCGGTGGAGGCTAATCAGTTGCTGGTGGAAGCTTTAAATGCAGGAGCTCAAGCTACATGCACGACGAAGGAGGGCTACACGGAGTCACACACAGAGTATGCGAAGGAGCTACGCGATCTACTACGAGATAGGCGTGAAGTGCGAGACCGACTGGCAGCAGCATACTCATGTGACGATGAGAACCTACAGCTGGAACTTACCATCAGAAGTACGACGATAAGTAAGTGGTTGCGGACACACAAGCAGAAACATTGGCGGAGAGTGGAGGAAGATCGCGTGAGAGCCTTCGAGGAGGCCAGAGGAGCAGAAGGTGACTTTCGAGAAGTACATCGGCTTGCAAGATTGATAGCAAGTAAGGGACGAGGACCAAGGAGACGCAGTTACAGACAGTTGCACACGAGTGGCACGGCCACATAATGGATTACACGTATGCAGCAAGAGGGTGTGCGAGGTGGGGCTTCAGTGCAGGTGATAAGCTACGACGCAATGCTTCAAATGGTGCACGATCTACCCGAGCAAACCAACACAATCACGGCCGAGGAAACGCAGGACGACGTGGATGCATTCAAACATGAGGTTTGGCGGCTCAGATTATGGCGAGTGGCACCACAGGAAAGTATGTGTGATGAGTTTTTGCGTGCAGCTATGTTTCCAAATTGGGTCAACAAAAGGCGACAAACAACATATCATGGTATCGGATACGAGACGGAGCAAGAAAAGTTAACGGCGAACCCAGTGTATTTCATCTTGTGGTGCTTGTTTCGTGGGATCAGAGAGAGCGGGACGTTACCACTAGCTTGGATTCTGTCGGACGCTTGCAAGATTGGCAAAGGCAACGAGAAGGAGGGAGTCGACGGCGAAAGGTTGATTATGCTGGTGTGCACGGTGGCGAAGGCGTATTACCGTTCTCTGCTGGCGCGAGGGGCTCCACCAGAACCAGAATCTTGGATTTATGGGTGTCTCCCAGGACGGCGTCGAGAGGCTGCTGTGATTGTACAACAAGTTTACTCGTGGCGCAAGAATCGACATCATCAGTCACATGTGAAGCGACTCCATGATGCTACAAACGCCTCCTACTGTATCGATCACGATGTTTTGTGCGAGGAAGTGGAATTTCTCTTTCGAGCGGAAGATTGACATTTGATGCAGTTTCGAGTTCAATTGGCATGCTTCACGGTTCCAGGAGATACAACGGGCAGTGTGCTATGGCTTCAGCAAGGGTGTCTTCCTGGAGATCCTGCCATGGTACGGCTTTTTGTTGGTGCTTACTCCAGGCAGATGGCCATGGGCTCTGTTAACGTGGCGAACTACAAGCAGAGCAGCTTTCAGTGTCCTTGGTCTAAGAAGTGGGTGCAAGCGGCGTTTACTCTGTATGTTGACGATGCCGCCGACACTTTCGATGTCAAAACAACCAGCGAGTCCATCATCAGCGAAGGCAAGTTTCAGAACTCAGTCATCACAGGACGCATGACAGAGATCAAGATGGCGCAACATGTGAGCAAGCAGGAGAATATGTTGTATTTGTGTGGTCAGAACTCAGTGTATCTAGAAGCTAAGTTTTTACGTGAGCAGTGTTTGGAAGGTAGAACGAAGGTATGTGCACGATATTTGGGCCCTCGCATCCATTCAAGATTCGCTCTGTGCGAAATGGAATATCGACTGGCTGCAGGGCGATCGGCATGGTACAATCTTGGACGCTTTTGGAACAGCAAGGTACCGTTCGGCTGGAAGATCAATCTACTCAAGGGCTACGTGGCGAATGCATGCTACAGTGGAGCAGAAGTGCTCTGCGCCAAGACAGGGCCTATGCGAGCACAGGACTGGCAGCCCATTCTCAGCTTCCTCGCAATGCGTGCAAAGATATTGCTGCGGGGTGTTGCACAGGATAAAGAAGACGGTACCATCCGCACCCTCTCCAACCTCCAGGTCTTAGCCCGAGTAAGGCTAGCAGCTCCGCACGTTGAAATGAGAGTACGACGGCTCAGGTGGCTTCAACAGTGTCTTCGGAAACACGACCGGTTCGCTCAGTTCCTGGCGGTGGTTTTCGGGCGCTCTCGGGTCGACGACCGAACCGAAATCGACAAGTACACGAGCGAGGACGAGAGAGCGATTCCGTGGTGTGAGCAGCTGGACGATGACATTAAAACCATTGAGCTTTTCGACGATGGTGCGAGGCTTCTAGAGATCTATGGAGTGGAGGAGATCTTATTCGAGGGGAAGGAGGATTTCACGCAATTGGATGTAGGAGGTATCAAAGCACACTATTTCCTGAACATCGCACTGCACGAGCGCAAACAGGAGGAGATTGAAAAAGGAGGGCCTCACAAATGCACGGCACTAAAAGACGACGGGGAAGTTTGTGGGGAACGGTTCCAGTCCAAAAAGCAGCTAGCTGCGCACTACCTCAGGGCCAAGGGGGGCACACACGGTAAGCAGCTCTTGGGTAGAATGTGTTGTATTTCAAGCCAGTGTGTTATTTGTGGTTCGAATTTCTCGTCTATTGACTACGCTAAGAGGCACATGCACAATAGTATGCTGAAAGGTATATGTCACACAGATCGGGGGAGAACAGATGGCACGATCATCCTCCCAAAAGCTTACGATTGCCCGGCTTGCGATTATGTTGGACTCGATAACGCTGATCTCCGTAGACATCTACTGGTCGAGCATTTGCAGGCACACCTACACTCACATGTTCTGGAGTTTGAACTACCTGGCCTCCAAGAGGCACTAGATTATTATGGCGAATTGGCTTCTTCCCAGCGCTCTCAAGCAGAACATAGAGGGCGGCGGGACCGACAGAGTGGAAGGCTCGAAGAAGGGCAAGTCCGAGAACGACGACAATCACGCCAATGCCAAGTTGCTACGCCAATTGGAGTCACGCATTCGGACGCTGGAGTTCGGAGCAGGTCTCGTAGTGTACGGACCCAGCGACGACGAGAAGATCGGACTGTTGAAGGCGACCAATCAGGAGTATCAGAAACGGGTGGAAGGGAAGGCGAACACGCACGGACTCGGGCCTCCAGAGTTGCAGAGTTTTGCCGCGCTTCTGAGCGCTTTCAGCGGATGGCGCGACAAGCAGGGGCCATCTCAGGAGTCAGTTCGTCATCTCAAAGACATCCCAGAGAGAATGATGT
This sequence comes from Prorocentrum cordatum, assembly GCA_963575745.1. NCBI lineage: Eukaryota > Dinophyceae > Prorocentrales > Prorocentraceae > Prorocentrum > Prorocentrum cordatum. The sequence goes on from CAUYUJ010021984.1 coordinate 93,844, forward strand.
TGATGATGCAGAAGGGCGACATGCCGATGGTCAGCATGTGGATCAAGGAGTGCGGCACGTCGAACACCCAGGACAGCGGCATCGGTCGGATCACGGTGAAAGTGTTGGGATCTATGCTGATCCAAGACCCCGAGCCCACTGCCGTCAACCTCCTCAATCAGCAGAGGGAGAGCTGGGCCACGCTCGAGGACGGGGCCGCGGAAAAGGAGCAAAAGGACAAGGCCGCCGCCCTCGTCCTGCGCAGTCCGCTGGAGATGATCTTAGGAGGAGGAGAAGGAGGAGGTAAAGTAGTGACTTGCGAGCAGATTTTGTATCAGCTATTTCGGGCTTCTGGTTTCAACAATAAGCCAGGTCGGGCCCCCCGTGGAAAGTTAGTGCGTCTTGTAAAGAATGACAAGTCGCCTGTTGTGGTTGCGACACCTTGTGCTTTTCAGCCGCCCTTGCACGATGGGAGTGGCCTTTGAGTCCCCGTCGTGCTTGGGGTAAGCTGAGGGTGCAAGGCTTCTTAGCCAATGCCCGCCCCGCGTGGGGCATTCCAGCGAAGTGCTGGGTGCCGCTACACCGCTTTTCGAGGGCCCCTCTGGACAGCGTAATTTTTTTGTAGGGCCCAGTGGGCCCCAGTCCGCAGCGTTGTTTTCACCTTTTCAGGGCCTCTCGGGAGCGTGAGCACCCCCAAAGAGAGAGATCTGGCGAGAAGAGCCGTGGCCCAGAGCGAGTAGTCAGTAGTTCAGACTTGTGGAGCTCGAATGGGTAAGACAGACAAACAGACTCCTCTTCCTCCTCCTCCTCCTCCTCCTCATCCTCCTCATCCTCCTCCTCCTCCTCCTCCTCCTCCTCCTCCTCCTCCTCCTCCTCCTCCTCCCCCCGTTCGGGCGGCGATCCGGGTCTGGGCCACCGAACTGCAGCCACGGCACAACCTCCGTGCAATACGCCATGCTGCGCCATATAACAACGGCCCAACAATGCAGCGCGGCTGTACGGTACCACACCAGGCTATACATCGCTCGAGGTTTCCACGTACTTCCTTTCACAGGCTCGCGCCGCATCTGCAGTGTTCTCGCACTGACGCGGCGAAGCTCTGCGTATGGCGCGGTGCATAGGAGCTTGCGAGGCACTGCCCAGGAGATGCGCGAGAGCCAAGGGAATGCTGCCTGGTCTGCTGTGCACGTACCGGGGACACGGTGAAGACAACTCTTCCATAGCATGCTGCGAACGGCGGTGTCCGGGTCGAGCGCGCGGCGCTGGCGTGTGGCTGCAGAACTCACGAGCTCGACTCACGACGAAAAGGAGTATGGCCCAGTCCTCAGCGCATGCCCTGCACTCCATGAGCTCGGGTAAGCGAAAGACGTCGTTGTGTCAGCTCCAGTCTGGGGTGCGATATGCCCGTCACCGAACTGGGACCCACAAGAAGGATGATGTGCGAACGATCCTGGTAAGATGCTTGTGTCCTGGGTGATTGAAGGAAGACACAAGGAAAGAGAGAGAGAGAGGAAGAAGAAGAAGAAGAAGAAGGAGAAGAAGGGGGCAATATTAGAGGATGAAGATGAGGTTGCGCAGGAGGAGGAGAACGAGACACACCTTCAGGACTCGCAGCAGGAGCCAGGATCACGAGCAGGACGTCCAGGAGCCCCCGCCCCCCCCCACACTCGCACGCGAGCGAGTGCAAGCATCCGAAGCCCCTGCTCGCGCGGAGCTGCGCAGCCGAGCCTGCGTCCCGTGAGGCTGCCCGTGCGGGCAACCGACGAGCATCCGCCGGCTGGGCCTCCGTGCTCCCGTGGGGGCCGGGGCACGGGCGGCTGCTCGAGCGGAGGCGGTCAGGGCAGGGACCCCGTCTCGGGACTTGCGCCGTCCTCTGCCTTACGTGTACCGCGCCACCTGCCTGCCTGAATGTTGAGCAAGATTTTGGGTTGTTGCTGTGGTTGTCGTTGTTGTTGTTGCTGCTGCTGCTGTTGCTCTTGTCGTTGCTGTTGCTGTTAGCGGTGTTGTTGTTGGTGTTGTTGTTGGTGTTGTTGTTGCGGTTGTTGTTGTTGTTGTTGTTGTTGTTGGTGTTGTTGTTGTTGTTGCTGTTGTTGTTGCGGTTGTTGTTGCTGTTGCTGTTGCTGTTGTCGTTGTTGTTAGCGCTGTTGTTGTTATTGTACCGTATCTTTACACATCTATATAGAATACACAAGACTGCATTGGCGCTTCGCGCCATGCACCTTGGTCTTTGAGGCTTTGTATACGTTGGTCGTTCGCGCCATCCCTAGTGGCCGCGGAAATTTGACCCCTTCCCTGTGGTGGTTTGCGGAAGTCTTCGAAAATTCGGGCGGTCCCTGGCCCTTCCCGGACCTCCACGGCCCCCGAAAGGCGCTGGGCGGAGGGAGAAGGATAGGAGGGGGGAACGTCGGGGAGCGAGGGAAGGAAGCGGATGTGGGGGAGGACGAGTGGTGGAGCGGCAGAAAGATGAGGAGGAGGAGGAGGAAGAGGAGGAGGAGGAGGAGGAGGAGGAATTCCCAGATGAGCAGGGGGAGGGAATGCCAAGCAAACCGACGCAATGTCAAGCAATGTTGCAAGGTACAAAGCAATACCAAGCCGAGGATGTCATCATGCAGCGGGTCGAAACAAGGCACGCGAACGTTAGTAGTTCGTGAGGAATGGACCGAATCCTGGGTTCGTAACAAATTTTCGGGAAATGTGGTTGCGAACCCGGGATTCGGGTCAGTTTAAGGGAAAACGCCGTGTGGGTCTTGTTGGAGCCCAGGCGGGCCGGCCGTCCTGGGGCCATCGTGGGCCGTGTTAGGGAGCTTGGGTCCTCTAGGAACATTACGGGCGCTACGTAGGCCCTCGTGGTGGTCTCCCATGGCCCATGGCCTTCCTGGGAGCCAGCCCCCCGTACCTTCTTTGGCTTCTCTAGGGCGCCTTCTAAGGGCCTCTTGGGCTTCTTTTTGGCTCCTTTGGGCCTTCCTTGAGCAGTCTTGGGGTGCGTAGGCCCTCCTCGCGGTCTCTCATGGCCTTCTTGGGGGCCTCCCGTGCCGTCGTGGGGTTCTCCTGGGCGCCTTCCGGGGCCTGTTGGGCCTCTTTTTGGCTCATGTGGGGCTTCCTTGGGCAGTCTTGGGGCCGTCCAGGCCGTCTAGAGACTCTTTCGGGGACTTTTCGGGTCGTCCTGGGGCGATACTGTAGGCCTCTCTGGCTGTTGTAGACGAGGACCCGAACAGCGAATATGCTGAAATTGCATGTTCCACTGAAAGGAATGAAGCAGCGGTTTCCTCGTTCTGGAAATCCGGTTGAGGGCCTCCTGGGCCATGCTGGGGGCCTCTGGAGGCCATCTGGGTCCTTCTTGGACCGCTCTTGTGATGTCTTGGGTCTTCTTCGGCCTCTCTGATCACGGCTCTGATCGCTTGGGGTCTCCTGGCAAGACCTGGCTAGGCGCCCTGGGAAGTCCCGGACGAGCCGGGGGACCTTTGGCAAGGGTGTCCAAGGGGCCCGGAAACCCCGGATCCTGGGGGGTCGTTTTTTTGGGGGGGGTCCCACCCCCCGGCTTGCAAAAATATAGGGCGAGGAATATGTCGGAGAGAAGGAGCCACCGGGCACCCCGTATACCCAGCGAAAAAGAGAGAGAACAAACAAACAAAAAGAGAGAGAGAGAGAGAGCGAGGGAAATATACATACATAGAGGGAGAGATAATGAAAATGAGAGAAAGAAAAATTAGCCTGGCGAAGGACCCAACCACATGCAGTTAAGAATACCACAATTGTGAATACCATCTTCGCCCGCGCTTCCTATGTGGCCACGGCTTCCTGCCAGAGCCCGACATGCTCAGGGACGCGTTCGTGGCCGTCTTCGCGGGCGCCGACGACGACGAAGACGGCGTGCCTCTGACCGAGGAGCCAGAAGCAGGAGAGGGCTCTGAGAGCCATGAGGGAGGAGGTGGCGTTGCTCGTCGACCAGGCCCAGTACGACGCCCAGGCGCGGTTGTTGAAGCAGCACAGTTATGGGGCCACGATCCTCGTGACGGGTGTGCCGAAATGGCCCGAGGCCGCCATTCGAACCCTGCCACTGGGGCCTTCGGTGGAGCTCCGATGGGGCCACGATCCTCGTGACGGGTGTCCCGAAATGGCCCGAGGCCGCCATGCGAACCCTGCCACTGGCGCCTTCGGTGGAGCTCCCTATGGGGCCACGATCTTCGTGAGGGGTGTGCCGAAATGGCCCGAGGCCGCCATGCGAACTCCGCCACTGGCGCCTTCGGTGGAGCTCCTATGGGGCCACGATCCTCGTGAGGGGTGTGCCGAAATGGCCCGAGGCCGCCATGCGAACCCTGCCTCTGGGGCCTTCGGTGGGGCTCCGATGGGGCCACGATCCTCGTGACGGGTGTGCCGAAATGGCCCGAGGCCGCCATGCGAACCCTGCCACTGGCGCCTTCGGTGGAGCTCCTACGGGGCCACGATCCTCGTGAGGGGTGCCGAAATGGCCCGAGGCCGCCATGCGAACCCCGCCACTGGCGCCTTCGGTGGAGCTCCCTATGCGGCCACGAAGCGCTGTACTGGGTGGGTGAAACGCAGGGAGGAAGGAGGATGGGGAGGAAGGAAGGGGGGAGGAGGAACGCTGGGACCGTCTCTTCAAAACGACGACCCAACACCACAGGATGGTTGGGGACAAAACCAGAGAGCAGAGAAAGAGAGAGGGAGAATGATGGATGAAGAGAGACACACGTGAATATACACACGTATACAGATATATGTTTATATATGTTCACACTATATTTATGTGTGCATGTAGATGTGTGTACGTATATATATATATAAGTATATATGTATGCGCAAAAACTTATGTATATGTTTGTATACATATCTCGAAAGCGAACGAAGGGAGCAAGTGAGACCGAAGGGAATACATAACTATTGACTACAAGGTGTATACACATCTCTACATGGCTCTCTCTCTCTATATATATATATACACGTAGATGCACTCATACAGACACACGCATGAAGGGGGGGAACGCCCACCACTTTTCGGCGCAAGGGCAGACATCGTGGTCACAGCCGGCGCTCCACCTCGAACTGCCTGGGGCCGCCAGGGGTCTCCTCGGGTCGGGCAGCGACAAGTGGCGCACCACCCCAGGAGGAGAACGGGGAGGAGGACGAGGACCAAAGAAACCCCACGATGCTGTAACACTGGGGAAACAAACAAGTGACATGAACATGAACTCTGAGGTCCGCGCGGATTCCTCGGATCGGCGCCAAGGCCCCCTGGCGGCGCCCCTGGCGCAGCCCCTGGCGCGCTCCGCGCGCCAGGGAGGGGGTCCAGCTCCGATCCAAGAAATCCGCGCGGACCTCGGAATTTGTTGCGTTTATGTCATTGTTTCCCCCCTAGAGGAGAATCACGCGGTGCATTATCGATGCTGTGGTGCACCCTTCCGTCCCAAGACTTCCCCCATAGTAACACTCTACAGGCATCACTTGTGATTGTGGAAAACGCCACCTTTCAAAGATGAACGCCAAATGGGCCCGCCTTTCATTCATGCCAGGAACCCGGGCGAAAGAAAACTGTTCTGCATCCTTCTAGCTACAGAAATCCGCTGGCCTTGTCGGCGCGTGTGTGGGTGAGTCCTGGGGGGGTCGTCCACGGGTGCCCCTGGGACACGCTTTTCCATTCGATGCTCTTCCCCCTTTCCCTGCGGCCACCTGGGGCTCCCCAAGCTCGCCAGCCCAATGTGAATCGACCCAGGTCGTGATCGAGTCGAAAAGGAGTCCCTTCCCTTTGATCCCTTCCCCGCGGGGAGGGGGGGGGGCAGGTCCAAAGGGGGAATGGGGGACGGTAAGGGGAGGATACCAAAATAGAACCCCTTCGTCTTCGACCCCGCGATGGCCACCAGCCCCCCTGGAGGCCCTGGGTGTTCCACTTCTTTATCCTCTCACGCCTGTGCTGCCGAACGCTTCAGGCCAGCTTTGAAATTGGGGGTGGGGGGGGGAGGGGGGCGTCAAGGGTTTCACTTCTTGGTCCATCTACGGGAGGTCCCGGGAGGGGGCGGGATCCCTGGGAGGGAGGAGGGGGATCCTCTCGGGGCTCTCGCGGGCCGCCTCGGGGGGACGCTGGAGGCCGGCGCAAGACCAAGCATCCCTGGGGTTTTTGTTCTGTGTGATCTGAGCATCCTCTCGCTGCAGCGGTCACGAGGGCGTCCCAAACAGCCCAAGAAGTCTCCGAGACCCGCCGAGGACGGCCCAAGAGGCCCCCACGAGGCCCCTAGGGCCCCCCCGAGACGGCCCCAGGAGGGGCACCAACCGTTTTCTTTTTTTTTGAAGAGGAGGAAAGAGCGCGACCACAGAACGTCACCTGACTCGGCCTCGATCGCTGTGCGAACCAAGGTCGCCAGGCAACCCGGGAGCATCACAGGAACCGACCTGTCATAGGCAAACTCCTGCAATGAACCGTGGTCGGAAAGAGGAACGAGCGTGCTGCATGCGTGAAGAAGGGACCAGCGACCCCGTCACGTCTCTGGAAGCGGACCCCTCCAACATAATCCCAAGACCTCCAAAAGGTCAACCAGAGGCCCTAAGAGCAAGACGCACCCAAGTGGGCCACAGAGGCCCACAGGAAGCCCCCCCGAGCACCCCCAAATGCTCCCAGGGCCCCTTGAACACGTCCCTGGCACAGTGGCGGGATGTGCCGAAGACCATCCGGCTCCTGCCCTCGCATGGAAGCCGCCACTGCCCCGTGCCTTAGCCCCGTCCCCCGTCCGCCTCGTGCGCAAAAGCTGTTCACCTCTCGGGGTTGGCGGAACCAGCCGGGCGGCTTCTGCAGCATCCTGTGCAAGTTGCTGCGTCGCCCCAGTCCATCGCTGGACCCGAACGCCCACCGCTCCTTTCGGACTGCCACACGACATGTGAACGATTGCTTCAGTCGACCCTGTAGCCGAGTCTGTGAGCACCAACCCATATTGAGAACATGTTCAGGCTTGGTACGTAGTGCGCATTGGTCGAATCGCTTCCATTCGTAGTATAACCCATTTGTCATTTCAGACATCTTTCCGCGGCCACAGCCAACCCAGATCGTGATCGCGGCATCCCAACAACCCCTAGTTAAGGATCTATGGTTGCAAGAACGCCTCCCACAACATCCAACTATGCAACACTGAACATCGCAGCCGCCTGTTCAGGTCACCTCAGCCCTCGAACCCAAGCGAACGTGAGACATGATGACGGAGGAGGGGAGAAGAGGACGAGGCGGAGGAATACGGAGGAGGGATGACGGAGGAGGGGAAGGACGACGACGAGGAAGCAGGAGGGGTGAACGAGAAGGCTGAGGGAGGCGGGACGAGATAGAACGGCTGGAGGGAGGAGCGAAGAGGGGCGAGCGAGGGAGAAAGGGAGGGGGGGGGAGAGGAGGGAAGGGGGAGGGCGGACGGATGCATATGCAAGCGATTCGGAGGGGGCGAGGCACGCCATAGATGGGGGGGGGAGGGATGGGGCAGATGGAAAGAGAGAGAGAGAGAGAGAGAGAGCGAGCGAGCGAGGGCGAGGGATGGGAAGAAGAGAAGAAGGGCCATGAGGGTCATGAGGGGACAGGGAGGGAGGAGGAGGGGGAGGATGGAGGTCGGAGGGATGCTGGGCCACGGGGAAGGAGAAAGAGAGGCTGGAAGGGGAGCGAAGTGAGGAAGAGGGGAGGGGAAGAAGCTGAGGACGAAGACAAAAAGAGGAGAGGAAGAAGAGGGGGCGGCGGAGGAACGTTTTTAAGGGCGTTGCGCAAGTATTCTAGCGCCTGGTGAGGGAGACCAGGGCACCCGAGCTCGGTGGCCGATCATGGCCCTCCATCGTGGCCCCCCCCCTGCCCTCCAATGGTTCCCCGTCCTTGGAATGTTGTACAGCGGTTTAAGGTCTTCTGGAGCACAGGGTACCACAACTGCATCTCGGTCGCCAACTAAAGACAACCTGCAAACCAACAGAAAGTGCTCTCCCTCTCTCACACACACACACGGGTGGTTCGACTGGGTCTGCCTCTCATCTGGAACAGGAGACACGTGAGGGACGCCTCGCAAAAGGACCGCGTTTCGGACTGCACCGTTCCTGCCTTCTGCTCCCTTCGAGCGCAAGATATGCATGCGGGGCACCGCGCACCACACGGAGACATTTTTTGCAACCGCTCATGCTAACATCACGGGGCAAGCATTAATATCAAACCCAAGAACAGTCAGAACCGACGACGTGAATTCACTAAGAACAAACAAAACGGAAGTCGGACAACTGACGGAACACGCCCGACCCGTTAGTACCCTTTGCCGAAAACGAACCGACGACGGGGCGGCCCAAAAAACCCAAAGTCGCTTTCTATTGGAATCGCGCTAGTGATATGCAAACGGTCCTGGTTCGCAAAGCGTACGCCGAGATTGCCCACAATCGCAGGCCCATCGAAAGAAGTCTGCTTCGACGAAGCGCCACGCTGCCTCTGCCTGGTTACTGTAGAACCGCGTGCCTCCTGGGCGCCGGCTCGCCTTGTGGAGGAAGGAAGAGGACGAGGAGGGACGTCAGGAATGTGTCGAGAAGGAGAGGGATGAGTTAGGGATGGGGAGTAAGTACGAGGAGGAGGAGAAGGAAGATGATGATGCTGTATTCCTCTAAAGGCTAGCGGAGCACGATTCTCTTGCTGGACCTGGACTCGAGGCTTTCTCTACTGCTGTCTAGCTGGTGTGCGAAAAGGCCTTGAGGCCTATCGTACAACCAAGAGAATCGATTCAAAACGCACCCTGTGTTAAATGGTGGGGGGCTGGGATGGAAAGCTTGAGCACAAACGATCACATACCATTGCAATCACGACAGTCGCCTGCGAGGAGACAGCATATCCCTTGGTACCCACATTCATGCTGTACTCCTCTAAGCTAGCGGAGCACGATTCTCTTGCTGGACCTGGACTCGAGGCTTTCGCTACTGCTGTCTAGCTGGTGTGTGAATAAGCCTTGAGGCCTATCGTACAGCCAGGAGAATCGATTCAAAACGTACCCCGAATCGAGTGCCGGGACTGAAGCCCGAATCGGTGGTTCTCAGCGCAGCGTCAAAGATAGTTGTTGGATTCAGTTCGCAGAACTGATGCTGAGAGAAGCGCCTGGGCCAGCGCGGCGGTCAGCCGAGGAGGGTATGCGGCCGACGCCGCAGTAGCCCGCGACCCTTCTACTATTACATGCTTGCGCCCTGTCGCGAAGCAAAACCCGTGCTTGCCCTGGCACCGGCTCTGGATAGGGCAGCTCAATCTCCCCGGGTCTAGCTCATCGCAACAGCCGAAAGCCAATCGGGTGGCCTTCCTGTGCGCAGAGCCAACTTGGCACTGATGGATATCGCAGATCTTCGAGTGTGCAGTTTCTAGAGCACGCGTGGCACAGCGTCTCATCGTGCCACATATAGCTGGACTGCGGGTGCTCGATACAAAAGGGCACCCGTTCGCGCGCGCGCACGCGCACTACCTGAATTACAACTTCGAGAAAACGGTTCTCCAGCCTGACCTTTCCCTTCCAGTCGGCTGTGAGCCTAGGAAGGCCTCGTGGGTACTCTTTGCTTCGGATCGGGCATGTCGAATTCTGGGCACTCGGAGAAAGATGTGCACGGCGGGCCAATCATGACGGCCAAGACCAGCCGCATGCGCAGGCTGGCCAGAACCTGAGCCTGCACGCACTTCCTCTGAAGATCGCCTGCTGGACCCCCACGGAGGTCATACTCTCTGGTCTCGAACCTCCAGCGCCGCGCAGCTCGCGCCACCCCGCCGACTCCCGAGAAAAGGTCCAGGAAGTACGCCGTCGCGCCCACGGGATCGGGCGCGCCGGCAGGGGGGCCCCTCGCAGGTGCACGTCGACCAGGTACTTCTCGCAGACGAAGGCGTGTGGCTGAACGTCTGGGTTCAACTTTCTCCGCGCATCGTTCAGGTGGCCAGTCTTCTCGCAGCGCACGACAGAGCGACATGATGACCGCCTTCCTCTCTTCATCGCCTCCTCCTGGGTCCTCAAGTGGAACGCTCGGTCGAGGCTGATGCCGCTGTGCCGGGCCTGATACGGCACCACCTCGATCCCCAAGCGCTCCCCCGCGCCCTGCACCAACCTGCCAAACTGCTGGTAGTCCCACGGGAACAGCCTCTCCGACGCGGTCCCTGAGGCCAGGTGCGCCAGCACTGGGTCTGCCCACCGCATCCGCTCGGTGTTCATCACCGCGGTGTCGTCGGCGCTTCCGACCTCGTTGCGCTTGGCCCCCTCCTGGGGGAAGAGGTGCAGGCTCCAGTCTCGGAGCCCTCCTTGCGTCGGCGGCGCGGGGGGCCGCGCCGGAGGCTCAGCAGCTCGGACGGCCTCAGGTGCGCGTCCACCATCAGCAGCAGCCCGAAGCCGGCCCGCCCCTGCCCGCTTCTCAACAGCTCCAGCGCCAGGGCGGCCCACGCCGCCCACGGGAGCGGCCGACGGCTGCACTTCGGACGCAGGTTCCTCCATCCCGTCAGGCACCGGACGGTCCGCGGCAGGCGCTGGCCCCCTCCTCTCGCGAAGCTCGGGAAGGCGTACATCAGGGCAGCCACCGTGTACTCGCCCCGCCAGGGCTTCGTCACGGCCCTCTCGGCCATCCGAGCCACGCGCCGCCGCGCCCGCTGTCGGGCCAGCAGCTCGCTCTGGCGGTCCGCCCCAGCTGGCGCCTCCTCGGAGGCGGAGTCGCTCTCGCCGTCCTCGACGGTCAAGGCGGCGCCTGCTGGCGGCTGGTCCTGCCTGGCCACGATCTCCAGCGAGACGGTGGGCTCCCAGCGCCGGTGCCTCCAGCCGCGCTGGCAGGTTTGAAGCCCTTGCCTTCGTCGACGTTCGGGCCCGCCTCGAACTCTGGCTCCTCTCGCAAGCCTGGAGCCGCAGCGGCCAGCGTCCGTGATCGCCCGGCCCCGCGCGACTGGGACTTCGGCGCGGGCTTGGCCAGGGTTCTCTCCCGACGCGCCTGCGTGTCCCTGTCCCGATTCGGGCGGTCGCTCTCGCTATCTGTATTCGCTCTCGCTGTCTGTATTGTCGGCTTGCTGCTGCTTCTCGCTTTCGCTCCTCTCGTGTCTCTCGCTCTCGTTGCTCATCTGATCGCTCTCCGTGCTCCTGCTCTTGTCGCTCTTCTCGTTGATCTCTGCTCTCTCTTTGCTCTGCTTCATTTTATCGCTCGCCTGGTTCACGTTCAGGATTGTTTAAACTTTGTTCGAGATACTCGCCCGGGGACTCCCCGATCTTGCACCCCGAACATCCCCTCGGACCCTCAATGTCAGCTCCATCTGGAAGCCCCTCGTCGACGTGTGACGCGGGGACATAAGACACGATCCAAGTGGCATCGTTCTTTTCATCATACTTTTCAAACAGCTGGCTTCCCTCGTCGCTGCTGTTCAGCTCTGATGGCGCCCAGCGGAAAACCAGACGCAGGCCTCGCGCCAAGGCCAGCGACCCGGCTCGCCTGATGAAGGTCAGCAGCTTGAAGTCCCTGGATCGGGACCTGCCCAGCGCCAGGGTCAGCGCCAGGTTGTCTCCCACGAACAGGGCCCGCGCATCGTGCCGGCGCTGGCTGCGGGCCATGCGCTCGATCCCCTTCAGCACAGCCCGGGCCTCCAGGTGGATGATCCCCTCCTGGTATCTCCACTTGTCGGCCATCGCGGTGGTCCAGCGGGGCCCATGGAGGATGTGGGCTGGCAGCTCCGGGAACGCCTTGTCCCCCTCCCATGCACCTCAGCACCTCCGCGTCGGCGGGCTCGGTCCTCGCCCGCGCCGACCCGTCCTCCTGCTCCTCGAGTCCCGCGGCAGCAAAGGCGTGGCCCCTCGCCGCCTCGGCGCCCAGGCGGGACCGCGCCCGCTCGGGCACTCGCCCAGCGTCGGCGACAGCCGCCTCCGGCCACCGCGAGTAGGCCACGCCAAAGCCCCACGGCGACGCGTCGGTCTGGTAGACGCCCGGCAGCCACTCGTCGCCCCACTTCACCCCCAAGAACACCATCGCGCCGCTGAGCGCGAGGAGCTCCTGCCTCGCGCTCTCCCACAGCGGCGCCCTGTAGAAGTACTGCTTCTTCACGAACCTGCAGCTAGGTCGCGTGCAGGATGGACAGCAGCTCCCGCCCGATCAGGGCCACGAAAGTCACGCGCCCGACCAGGACCTCGAGCTCCCGCCCGCTGCAGGCCCCGCGTCGGGCCAACTCCTGGGTGGAGTCCCTCACGCGCCAGAACCTCCTGGCGGTAGGCCGAGTCCGGCCCGCCTGCCCGTCCACCTCCACGCCGAGCGCGACGCCGCGCTGGCAGGCAAGCTCGGTCTCGTGGACCGTCAGCCCCTGGTTCCTGAAGGTCTCGGTCACCGCCGCCAGCCCCTGCCGCGCGCAATCCTCGTCGTCCGCCAGCACGCCCAGGTTGTCCACGTAGCAATTCTTCCCCCGGTCGCCAGGGCCTTCGCCTCCTCGGAGCACCTAGGGGAGCCCTCGGTCCTGAAGGAGCTGGGCCCCGGAAAGCTTTTTGGCCAGCTCCATTTGCCTGGCGTTTGCCTCCTGAGCGTAGTAGACGCTCCATGCCCAACCCATGGGCAAAGACTGCGCCAGCGGGTACGGCGCCACGTCGTAGGATAGGCGCTCGCCTTCCCGCCAGGTGGGGCCCATCTCGGAGGCCCAGACTTCGGGGCAGGCGAAATACTCGTCCAGCTCGGAGTCCTTGGGGAACCTCAGCCGGTGGATGCAGTCCTTGACGTCGGCGGTGCCGAGGTGCACGGCCCCGCGCCCCCCTGCCTGCCGCTCCACGCGGCTCAGCCCCTCGCCTGTCAGGAGGCTGACGCTCGGGGGGGCCGCGAACTGCCTGTTGGGAGCCCGGCAGTCCAAGATCAGCCTCTGCTGCGCGCCGTCCTTCGTCTTGACCACGAACACGCCCGCGTCGCATGTCTTGCTGGCGCTCAGCCGCGCCAGCCCTATCCGCAAGAGTCTTTTCACCAGCCCCACGTATACCTTTCGACTGGATCGCAGCACAGGGTCGGTATAGGGCCGCACTGGCCCCAGCGTCTCGTCCAGCATGGCCACCTCTCCGGGCGGCCTCAGCACGTAGCTCTCGTACCCCTTCAAAAAACTACGGGCCGTATCCGGCAGCAACTGGTCGATGCGCGGCCGCCTGACGTCGCCTGGGATGCTGAGCCGGTCGCGCGCAAAGGTGGCCAGGTTAGCTCGGGCCTGGGCCCCGTCGGGACCGTGGCCCCGCAGCAGCTGTGGAAGAGCTCGCTGCGCGGGTTCCGCGCTGCTCGGGCGCCTCCAGCCGGCTGCGGCCAGCTGCGCCCGCCGCTGCGCGTCGCCGCAGCCCGGCCACCTTCAGCGGTCGCCAGGCGCGGCTTCGCGCGGCCAGCCTCTCGCCAGCGCGCGCCACGCATCCAATTCAAGCTCTCGACGGCGTCATTCACCAGCCGCTAGCAGCATGTCCCGCCCAGGAAGCCCTGCGCCGATGTCAAAATCGAGATGCTCCACGAGCGGCACCGGGAAGTACTGCCCTGTGCCGCCGGCCTCGTCTACTGCGCCTGGGGTCGGCCACGTCCCAGGCCGGTGCCAGGTGCTCATCCAGCCGCACCAAGGGCGCCCGCGGCGGCAGCGGCGGCGGCGGCCCTTGCCTTGGTCTTAGCCTTCGCCGCTGCGCCCGCGGGGCCGCCCTTGGCTTCCCCTTCGCCCCGGGCAGTCCGCCCAGCGCCAGCGCCGCGCCCGTCTCCTCGAACTCCTGCCGGGCACCAGCAGCACGACCCCGCGTCGTCGCCAGGTGCCGCTCCGCCTCGTCTTTGGCCGCCCTGTTCACGAACGACCTGAGCTCGGGGCTGCGGGCGCTCTCCCAGGAAGCCTGCCCCGGCGCTGGCCCGCTCATGTACGCCTCCACGATCGTCGCCAAGCGTCTGGCCGCCGACTCCAACGCCGCGACGCCCCCGAGGTTCAGCCCGTCGTAGGTCCCGGCCAGCCACAGCGCCTGCACCAGCGTGTTCAGCTCGTGGTAGGACTGGTCCTTCGACGAGATCCCGTGCCCCCTGCAGAACTACAGCAACCAGATGTTTGGGCCACCAGCGCGTTGAAGAAATCGGCGGCACAGGTGGAGGCAAGTGCACGCGCCACGGAGCTCGCACTGCTCCATGGCGAGCTGCGTGCTCTCCTCCGCGGCCTTCTGCCACGTCTTGAACCGGACGCCCTCGGACGTCCACTCGACGCACAGAGTCCGCGCGTCGCCCTCGGCCTCGGCCTCTGGCACGGGCGTGGCCGTGCCACCGTCCTTGTCGACACTGGCGTCGGCCGAGGCGAACTCCGCCCGCAGGTCGTCGGCCCGGCCCGCGCCGCTGCGCCCAGCCTGCTGCGGCGCGCCATGCCTGGCCGCCGCCTCATGCGCCGCCTGGCGCCACTCCTCCACGTCGTCCGCCGCCGCTCTCTCGCAGAGCACGCGGGCGCCGTCGTCGAGCAGCACCGCCGCCCGGCAGCCGCCCAGGCTCTCTGCCTGCCCTCCGACGACAGGGTCTCCCAGCTGCATGCCGTTGGGGGCCCGCACCTCCGCCACCACGTAGACGCAGTCCCCGAGCGCAGGCCCCCCGCGGCCGTCAGGAGCCGCAGCTGGCGGTCCAGCCACCAGAGCGCCTGCCTCGCCGCCAGGCCCCACGGCGCCGCCGTCCGCCGCGCCTCCCAGCGCGGGCCGCGTGGCAAACTCGTCGCCGCTCGCCTCGGCCAGCCGCAGCTCGGAGCTCACCCCCTTGCCAGTCAGCCGCCGACGCACACGGCCCAGCACGTGCCCGCGCCAGTCCAGGAAGGTGGTGGACTCCTCGCCAAGCCGCCCGCCCAGGCGCTCCGGCAGCCTGCGCTTCGCCCGGTACTTCAGCGCCTCGTCTCGGCCCTCGAGCACCTTCGCCAGCACTTCGTTCGCCGTCAGCGGGGCCCTGAACCTCACGACCCCGCCCTGCAGTCCTGGCGGCCATCCCTCGGTCAGGTCGTAGATCCAGGTTCAGTCCCGCACGCGCTCGATGTACAGGTCGTCGTCGGCGGTGAGGATCACCCAGCTCTCATACCTGTCATCAAAATGAGTAGGCCACAGAAGAAGTCGTTCATGGGAATAGGTGTCCCCCTCGAACCGAACGAGCAACCTTCGCCCCGGCACGCGATCTGCCCGGCTAGTCAAGGTGCTCGCGCAGCCCTCGCCCAGCAGCTCCCTCCCGCCGAAGGCGTCCACACGTCCAGCCTAGCAACCAGCAGGCCGAAGCCAGGGCCGCCGCCAACGCCAGCGCCGCCTGCTCCCCCTCCCTCCACTCAACCCGTACTGCCGCCACCACAACAGCAAAATCTGGGCAAGCGGGCGGCTCGGGGCACTTCGTCGGCTCCGGCGAAGGGCAGCCCGGCCACGGGGGGCAGGCCGGGCAGGGAGCCGCTGTCTCCCGCACGAGCAGCAGCCTGGCCGCCTCCGCGCCGGCGCCGCGTATCGGAGCCCGTCGGTCGCAGGTGCCCAGTCCCCTAGGACCATGACGCCACCAAAAGCTTGAGCACAAACAATCACAGACCATTGCAAACACGACAGTCGCCTGCGAGGAGGCAGCAATCCCGCGGTACCCACATTCATGATGATGATGATGATGATGATGATGATGATGATGATGATGATGCTGATGATGATGATGATGATGATGCTGATGCTGATGCTGGTGCTGGTGCTGATGCTGATGCTGATGCTGATGATGATGATGATGATGATGATGATGATGATGATGATGATGATGATGATGATGATTATGGTGATGCTGATGCTGATGCTGATGCTGATGCTGATGCTGATGATGATGATGCTGATGATGATGATGATGATGATGATGATGATGATGATAATGAGGAGGAGGAGGAGGAGGAGAAGGGAGGAGGAGGAGGGGGGGGGAAGGAGGGGGGAAGGAAGACGGGGCGCGGAAGAAGACAGGGGGACACTCGTGAGGAGTAATCTGAGGAGGGTGCAGCACGACCGAGGATGAGTAGGAACATAAGGACGACGGGCAATGACGAGGACGAGAGAACGGATGAAGAGGGGGAGGATGACTGAACGAAGGATGGGGGAAACGAACAAGAGGATGAGGGAGGACATGGTGATGAATCGCAAGAGGCCGAAGAGGAGGAGGAAGAGGAGGAGGACAAGAAAGAGGATGAAGAGAAAGTAGCAAAAGCGGAACGGGAGAATAGAGTTACTGAGCGGAAAAGGGTCAACATTAGTTTAAAGCCTGCGGTCCACCGTCTGGTGGGCCATGACTCTATAATAAGGCACCGTGCAGGGACATCCAATGCAGGCAGACAGCATTTTTCCCCCTTTTTCCCGTAGCAGACCCGAGCGTCGACTAAGGATGCCCGACAAGGGCTCGCGCCCACAAGACAGCACGTGCCACCGTGCTACTGCACACGCGAAACTTGCAAAAGTGGCGGCTAGAACAGCAGAACCTGCTCCTGCCCACCGCTCTTCCTCCTCCTCCTCCTCCTCCTCCTTCTCCTCCTCTTCTGCGCCGCGTCGGCAACTGCGACTGTCGCAGAGGCAACAGGAAGACAGCGATAGTAGTATATCCGCCGGCGTCCTTGGGGCGAGGAAAGATGTGAAGCTGCTTGCCAGACTGCCTTCTTGCTGATGCCCCTTGTTATGATCCCTTCGCTCGTCGTCTCTCGTCTCTCCGACTCCGACCTTGTGTCTTGATTTCTCGTCGACAAGCATCACCCACATCGAGGCGAGACGCCGAAGTGCGCCAGACAGCCAGTGGTACCAGGAGTGAGGGCAGGAGGAGGCGGAGGGGAGGGACGGTGGGACGACGAATTTTTGCAAGTTGTTCCTGACCGCGTGTGGCTGCACCTGCATTGCGATGCCACCTCGATGAACAATCCCCGCCCCCTTCATTTCAATGTTGGCATCAAGCGAGCACCCCTAGCCCAGGGGGACAAAATAGTACAAGTCAACATTGAAATGCGGGAGGGAGTTCCTGGAGTTCTCAGAGATCGATCGAATCTGCTCTAACTTGACACGCTGATTCTCAGAACGCTCAAATCACTTGCGATGTGTTGTCCACCCGCTGGAGGAGACGGGAGAAAGGACAAACGCGCGCGCTGCGTGGGCATCCCCAATGGCTCTGCCAGCCACTGATCTCTGGCCTCTCCAATCCTGCCCACTCATGGGGCCCGCGTCCACGAAGAAGCACCCCCAGGGGAACGGCCTGGCCCGCTAGCCGCTCTAAGAAGGCTGTCCAGGTCACCGCTGGAGCGCCGCCCGGCAGCCCCGAAACCCTCCGGGACGGCCCACGTGCGCCTCGGGTTACGAGCCACAAGAGCCCAAGGCCGCAGAAGACGGCTTCAAGACGCCTCCGATATGGGCCCGTGAGGGCCAAAAGACGCCCTCGAGAAAGCAAAAGTCAATGAACACCCCGTGTGTTGTGATGTGTTTCACTCGCCCCACGTGCTGCTCCCGTGATGTCCCAAGATCGCTTCAAGACGGCCCCTCCAGAGCCCCTAAGGTTGCCCAAGACGGCCCCCGAAAGGTCCACCCCCCAATGCCGCCCCCTCATGGCCCTCAAAGTCCCCATGATAGCCCAATGTTACTCAAGACGGATCAAATGTTGCCCCCCCCTCCCCCCCCCTCTCTTCCCCCCCCCCCTCCCTTCCCCCCCCCATCCCCCCACCCCATCCCACCCCCTCCCCCTCCCCCGCCCTCCCCCCTCCCTCCCCCTCCAGAAGCCTCAGGATACTTCCGAGAGGCCCCAGGACGGCCCAGCACAGGGCCCCCGAACTGACCCAGTGCAGCCGCGAGACGGACGACTCAGCTTGGGAAGGGCGCGGCGGCAGAGGGCGCAGCCCCTTCCGCTATAAAACATCGAAGCTGCCTCTTCAGCACGAGCGCTCACAGCGCCGTGAGAAAACAAGTCACCGCACGGCGGCCCGTGTGCAGACCGCCGAGGTGACTCCGAACGGAGGACTACACTCGACCCGTATCATACGGATGCGCGCTAAGCATGGAAGGGCCTTAGACGCCCATCTCGAAGCTCTTCGAGCGGGGCGCGGCCAACGAAAGTGGCGAAGGATGGACCGAGGAGGCAAGGATGCAGGGGTACCCTTGGGAAGGTTGCCATCCTTCCTATGCGGGTCGACTGTACTGTGAAATATTGGCAACCTGTCGGAAAACCACTCCCTCCCAACATCGAGGAGGATGATAAGGAAACAAGGGGAAGGAGGACGAGCAGAAAGAGTGAATGGAGGTTGAGAGGGGAGAAGGAAAAGACAAGGGTCCTAGTTGGCATCCCCTTCAGTCGCACGGGTGGCCAAACACCTTGAAGCGCAGGAAGACGGGCCATGCAAGCGAAGCTGGTCTGAAGTCGAGCACCGTTGCGAAGCTGCACGCCGCTGATGCGGTAAGCGAACGATGCTCTTGGGAGCTCAATCTCGTTTGCCGTGCAAAGGACCGCATTCTTCTCATTGTTGAGATTTGCCCATTTCGACGGAAAGGGGAGCCTGAGACAGGGCTGCCTCCTTCAAGGGAAACTTGAGGTACTTGTCGGCGTCAGGCAAATCACAGATATATTCAATCTGTTTCCCGTTCAGCTCCGTTGCGCCAGGCGGTGCACTTTCAAACGCAGAATCCTTGATCTTGCCAGCGATGCAGGGGCAGCACGAGGCTGGACAGCACATGCAGCATTTCGCGGCGTCCATCTTGCTGCAGCAGAGCCTGGGGCTGAGAAGTCTTTGCGGATAAATGCTCCAGCTTCCACGGCATGGAGGAGGAGTCGCAGGTGTAGGGGGAGAAGCGGGAAGGAACGAGAAGGAGGCCACTACACTCACTACTGTACATGGCCGTCTCGGGGAACCCTGGACACCCCAACGTTGATCTGCCTTGGAAGGTCCAACTTTTACTTCCGTTATGTTCCGCTGAGCCCCCGCTGTCTTCCGCCGAGAGGTAGATACCATTCTTTGGATCCTCGAAGAGGAGACCGTGTTTGGACTGCTCTGCATCGATTTCCCAGCCCGGCAACCATGGCATTAATCCACACATCGTGCCGGTGCCACAGCCACAGCAACGGAAAGGAGGCATGCGTCCCACGTCCCCCTTCTTGAGCGGCGGATTGAGCTTGACACCAGTGGTATCTACAAACTTCGTGCTGAACACCGTGTATT
This sequence comes from Prorocentrum cordatum, assembly GCA_963575745.1. NCBI lineage: Eukaryota > Dinophyceae > Prorocentrales > Prorocentraceae > Prorocentrum > Prorocentrum cordatum. The sequence continues at coordinate 112,952 of CAUYUJ010021984.1, forward strand.
GGAAGCCATCTGCCTCCTCTTTGCGCGTCCAGCCGCTCAAGCCACGGGGATTCATCTCGAAATGCACTGGAACCAGAGAGTTGGGCGGGCCGTGGAAGCCAATCCACACACCACAACATTTTGCGTATAAGGTCACAGTGCGGCAGGTGTCCGGGAACTGAGGGTGCTTCTTGCTCCACGTGCCAGTCTTCGAGTCAATGCCACACCTGAAGTAACCAATATTCTCTCTGCCAGAGGTAACCTCCATGGCCCCCCCATAAGCTCCATAGAGCTCAACGGTATCGTTCGGAGCGAAGCTCGTCCAATGCTGTTTCTTGTCTGCTGGACCGCAATATTTGTCAGCGGCTACTCGGTGACGAATGTTACAATCATCGCAACAACAATCTCCATGAAGATAGCTGAAGTTGTTGCCCGTGCTTATTTTCACCTTCTCGCAAGCACACGCCCACTCGGAGAAGGCAGCCATCACAGAACGAGGCGAAAGTGCGGATTGTGGATGCTGGCCCTGTGGGGCAAAACAGCTCGGACCAGAACGACTTCACCCCTAATAGCAACGGGTTGCGGGGATGCCCTTTGCGTCGCTGGACGTCCGAATCCTGAAGCCCACCATCGTCGTCATGCCTGCTTGATCGTCGGGCACTCTCGCGTGACTGGGGCCGCAGCTGGCAACTAGCAACAAGATCGCCCTGACCAGAAGATCTCTTATTCCTCTTGCCTTCCATTCCGCGGAATATGTTCGACAGTGTGTTTGCAAGCGTGGAACCCAAGCGGTGATTTGTTGCGCTCTGGGTGTGCAAGCTGTGTGGTGCAAGCCACGTGGCACAAGTTACGTATGAGATGTGAGCTATGTGGTGCAAGCTATATTGTGCGACTGATTTTTACCCATGATTTGACACATCCCACGCTCTTGCAAACATCCCACCCACCCACCCGCAACTTGGTTTGCAAAACCTCTTAAGACCGACTACGACGACACCGACGACAACGACTACGACGACACCGACAACGTCTCCGACGACTTCGGCGACGACAACGGCGCCGACGCCGACGACGACGAAGACGACGACGACGCCAACGAAGACGACGACGAGGGAGGAGGAAGGACGACGACGGCGACAACAACGACAACGACGACAACGACGAGGGAGGAGGGAGGACGGCGACGACGCGAACGACGAAGAAGGAGGAAGGACGGCGACGCCAACGACGACAACGACGAGGGAGGAGGGAAGACGACGACGACGACAACGACGACGACGACGACGACGGCGACGAAATAGGAGGGACGACGACGAGACGCCGACGACGGACGACGACGACGACGACGAGGGAGGAGGAGGAAGGATTTTGTTGAAAATCCGTGTTGTGTCACACGATTTTGAAATCCTTCCGAAACCGATGGGTTTTGAAGGTTTTCGGCATACGCGCGCGACGACGCGCGCGTCTGCACTTCGTCCCATTTTTTGCAGAGGATTCTCGCGACGGCACACGCGCAAGGGCGTTCGACAGATTTCGACATGCGCGCGCGCGAAGCCCGTTTGGTAGCATGTTGCGGAAATCTTGAAAAACCGATGGTTTTCGTAAGATTTCGCAAGAGCTCGCGCGGAAGTTTTTTTAGCAGATCAGTGTTACGAAACCCTGTGTTTTTGTATGTTGTTTGGAAACTCGATTGCGAAATCCTTCCGGCACCGAAGGTTTTACAAGGATTTCGGCATGCGCGCGCGACGACGCGCGCGTGTGCACTTCGTCCCATGTTTTGCAAAGGATTCGCGAAAAAGTGCTATGTTAGAACAACAAATGTCACCGCATAGTGTTTTTTTACAAGGGAACCTCAGGGGGGGGATACCGGTTGGCCTGGGACATTGTGATTTGAAATTTAGGATGGACATGTGGGCAGAATCATGTGATTTACATACCCGAAAGGGGGGGCGATGACTCTGGGGTGAGAGGGGGTAGAGTCTATTCTGTTTTTAGAAAGGAGAATTTATATGCTGCAGGCTATGTGCTGCAAGCCGTGTGGTGCAATCTCTGTGCGTTGCAGGCTGCGGGTTGCAGGCTACGTGGCGCAAGCTACGTACCCAAAACCCACGCGGTGCAGCACGTGCGGCGGAAGCTGTGCGGTGCAAGCCCTGCCGTGCAGGCCGTGCTGTGCGAGCCATGCCGCGCACGCTTCTGGGGAAGCTGCGTGGTGTAGGCTGCGTGCGGCGACGGGGCGGCCACGGGCGGCCACGAGGCGGCGGCCGGGCGAGACCCACGGGGAGCCGCCGGCCGGCGCACTGAGAGCCCACGCGCACAGGCGCGAGACAAAAACCAGAGAGACACCGGCCAACGAGCGCGGCGCCGACGAGGCGCGCACGGGCGGCGACCGAGCGACACGCCTGGGAGACGCACGTCCATCGTTCAGAGGCGCCAAGTAAACACCAAAGCGCAAGCACTGTCTGGGAGATGACCCCAAGAGGTCTTTAGATTTGGGTCCCCCCCAGTCTTTCTCGGCGGTGAATTGGACTGATCCTCGAACCTCCTTCTCGTCCTCCTCCTCCTCCTCCTCCTCCTCCTCCTCCCTACTCCTCCTCCTCCGCCTGCTTTTCCTCCTCCTCCTCCTCCTCCTCGTCCTCCTCCTCCTCCTCCTCCTCCTTTAGGACGGTAGAGGGAAACAATTAGTGAACACCCCCCCTGCCCCCCAAACTCAAAGTTGGCACGCGCGGGGGAGACTGCGGTCGAGGTGCAACTCATCAGACCCACCGCCAACTTTGAAGATTAGGGGGAGGGGGAGGCGTTCACAAATGAATGTGGTATGAGTGTTCGCTATTTTTTTCCGAGGCCTGGAATGACGGTGCTCTCGGCTGGTGGATGCCATTTGCCCCACGCTGTCCTCCCGCACCGAAAGCCGGCTGCCCACTGCGGGGGCAGGTGGCCCTGGATTGTCCGCGCTGCCGTTGCTATCGATTCTCTGCAACCTGAGCGCCCCATGAATCGCGAACACCGATTGCAGGGATCGAGCCCCTCGCCAAACGCGCTCAGTTCGCGGATCGAACACCCGATTCTCGATCGGCGGCCTGAGTCTGATGGCACAAGAACAGACCTCGTCGAAACGGATCACCTGGCAGGCAAAGTGGCAAGGCGCTTCACGAGCTTGACAACACAATCTTATCTTATGAGGCCGTGGGGCAACCACCCTCAGTGCTCAAGGGTAACGCCATCATTTGAAATTAGCGGAGCACCCTTCCGCGCCTTGAAACTTGAAAAGCCCCGACGTAGCTTCATCCAGCTTTTTGACCAGAGTGGAGGGCACGAACTCATGCCAATAGCGTGTGTGTGTCTGTGTGTGTATGCGTGTGTGTGTGTGTGTGCGTGTGTGCGTGTGCGCGTGAGTGTGGCGTGTGTGTGTGTGTGGCGTGTGTGTGTGTGTGTGGCGTGTGTGTGTGTGTGTGTGTGTGTGTGCGTGTGCGTGTGTGTGTGTGCGTGTGGCGAGTGTGTGGCGAGCGTGTGTGTGCGCGTGTGCGTGCGTGCGTGCGTGCGTGCGTGCGTACGCGCGTGTCTGTGTGTGCATATTGTGCGCGCGCTGATGGCAGGAAGCACGCTGCGCTTGCCTGCGCGCTCCAGAACTGCGAAAGCTGGGCTCCCGGCGTGAGAAGCCACCCTTGTTGTCGCCCCGGTGAGAGAAGCCTTTGGAGGCAGAGCGTGCGCGCTGCCGGGCCGGCAACAAAAAGTAAAGCTCTTGCGCCTGGGGGCGAAACAGAGACACACACACACACACAAACACAAACACACACACGCACACACACGCACACACGCACACACACACACTTTTTGCGTCGGCGGCTGGGCAGAGGGCGACTGCTCCGGCGGGTAGGCAACAGGGGACACGCTGTGTGCAAATTAGGGCCGCAATCCACGGAAGGAGGAGGGGACACACACACACACACACACACACACAAAACACAAAACACCATCGACACCGTAGTGCTGTACACTCGGCGCGCCGAGGCTCATGCAAGTCGGCTGTGCACCCCGGACGAGCAGCAGGGCAAGAAACGATGATCAGAGAAGCCGAGGCTGGTCCGCCGCACGCAGCTCGCACTGCGAGCCGCTGGCGCAGCGGTGGTCCTCTCGTTGCGTCGTGCTCGCGCTGCTGGCCGAATCGCCGCCCCTGTATACGGGGGCACAGGGACACACAAATAAGTACACACACACAATTCCCAGGATCCCCTGTATTTTCCCATATTTTCTGGGGTTTCGTCTCCCTCCCCACTTCCAATATTTTTTCGCATTTTCCTGCGATGCATTGATTAATTGTGCCTGTACGTCTTTCCCCCTCCTGATTGTAGATCGACCCGAGCGTGCAACGGCGAATCGGGACGTCCTGGGCCTGCCGACACGATGCAACTCGGGCCAGTTCGCAGAGAGGAGCTCCTCGGGCGCGGGTGCCGATTTTGCCGCCCGAATTCCGCGCCCCCGCTTTTCCCTTCACCCCCCTCGAGGAACAAAACCGGGCATGACCATGGTTTTTCGGACCAAGACGGCCCAAGAGGCCCCCAAGATTGCCCCAAGGCGGTCATAGAGGCCGCCAGGAGGGCGCCGAGGCGGCACAAGAGGCCCCCAGGACGGCCCGGGAGGCCTCCAAGACGGCCCAAGAGGGCCCCGAGAACGCCCTAAGAGGGGGCCCCGAGCGGCAACACGAACCGACACGTCGAGCTCACCGCCCCAGGAGGCCCCGGCAGGCTCCCAAGAATCCCCGGGGAGGCCCCCAGAAGCCTCCCAAAGGCCCACCCCCCCCCAGAAGCCCCAAGAGGCGTCCAAGAAGCTCCCTCGGGGACCCCAGGAGGCCTCAAAACTGCCCCAGAGATGCATCCCAGAGAGCCCTCCGAAGAAGCCCCAAGAAGCATCCGCGAGGCCGCTGACCCATAACTCAGGCACGCTTGCGGGATGGGCCGCAGGCCATGAGATAAACATGAGCTGTCGGAGGTCCGCGCTGATTTCTTGGATCGGCGCTGGACGACCCTCCCTGGTGCGCGGACTGCGCGCCAGGGGCGGAAACGGAGGCGCCGCCAGGGGGCTCCAGCGTCGATCCAAAAAATCTGCGCGGACCCCCGACTGATTATGATCATGATTGTTGCTGTTCCTCGACTCCCTCTCTCCCCTCCCCGTCCCCTCCCTCTCTCCCTCGTCCCTTCCGCCTAAGGCCACAGCCAGTTCAGCAGGACGGTGTTGAAGGCAGCGGGGGCCTCGTGGTGAGGGCAGTGGCCAGCCGGCGAGATGGCGTAATACCTCAGGAGCACACCCTGATGCAGACGGGCCCGCCGTCCTTATCATGGCCCCGAATTCTCCTCCTCCTTCTTCTTCTTCTCCTCCTCCTCCTCCTCCTCCTCCTCCTCCCTCTCCCTCCTCCTCCTCCCTCCTCCTCCTCCTCTCCTCTTCTTCTTCTTCTTCCTCCTCCTCCTCCTCCTTCTCCTCCTCATCCTCCTGGCCCTCCTCCCTCCTCCCCCCTGATGCAGACAGGTCCGCTGACCCGATCCATCACAGGAGTGCGGAGCATCGTGCTGACGAAAGGGCCCCATCGACCACTCCCGGCCAGATCGGCGCTGAAATCGAGCTAGCATCAGCGGATCGGGACCTCCTGAGCCGAAGGCTCGCCCACGCCAGCGCTGACTCGATCAGCCGCTCGCCTCGCCCAGAACGGCACTATCCAAGGATCGTCCTCGCCGTAGAGCAGGAGCACCTCGTGCGCTCCTCATCCCGCTGCTGCCGCTCTTCCACCCCCTTGGCCCCTTCCCCCATCGTCCTCCTCCCCCGCTTGCTCGTCCGTCTCAGTCTTCTCCTCCGTTTGATCCTTCCTCTCTTCCACCTCCGTCACTATCTCAACTTCCTCCTCCTCCTCCTCCTCCTCCTCCTCCTCCTCCTCCTCCTCCTCCTCCTCTGGCCTCGTCTACGACGCCCTCAGCGACGCCGCGGTGCGCCCTCCTCCTCCTCCTCCTGCTCAGCATCAGCATCATCATCATCATCATCATCATCATCATCATCATCATCATCATCATCATCATCATCATCATCATCATCATCATCATCATCATCGTCATCATCATCATCATCATCCTCATCATCCTCATCATCATCAGCATCATCATCATCAGCATCATCATCAGCATCACCACCATCAGCAGCAGCATCAGCATCAGCATCATCATCATCCTCAGCATCATCACCATCATCATCATCATCATCATCACCATCATCATCATCATCATCATCATCAGCATCGTCATCATCATCATCATCGTCATCAGCATCATCATCATCAGCATCATCAGTAGCATCATCATCAGCATCGTCATCATCACCGGCAGCATCACCATCATCATCATCATCATCAGCATCATCATCATCGGCAGCAGCATCATCATCATCACCATGACCATCACCATCATCATCATCATCATCATCATCATCGTCATCATCATCATAATCAGCATCATCATCAGCAGCAGCAGCAGCTGCATCATCATCATCATCATCATCAGCATCATCATCGTCATCACCATCATCACCATCATCATCATCATCATCCGCATCATGAGCATCATCGTCATCAGCATCATCAGCGTCATCAGCATGATCATCATCACCACCATCATCATCAGCATCAGCATCCGCACCACCATCAACATCGGCAGCATCATCATCACCACCACCATCATCAGCATCAGCATCATCAGCATCGTCATCATCAGCATCATCAGCATCGCCAGCATAGTCATCGTCATCATCCGTCTCCTCCTCATCATCATCAGCATCATCATCACGACCATTAGCAGCATCTTCTTCTTCATCATCATTAGCATCGTCATCGCCATCGTCATCATCATTGTCATGGTCATCGTCATCCTCACCATCTTCATCATCCTCACCAACAACACCATCATCCTCATCCTCCTCCTCACTCTCTTCCAACACCTTCTCCCTCCTCCTTCTCCTTCTTCTCCCTCCTCCATCCCTCCCATCCGTTTCCTCCTTCCTTCCACCACTCCCTCCTGCTCATTCTGTCCCTTCCTCCTCATCCCGTTTCGTTGTCCCCCCTCCGATGCTTCCATCCTCGACTTCCCTCCTCCTCCTCTTCCTCCTCCTTCTCCTCCTCCTCCTCCTCCTTCTCCTCTTCCGCCTCTTTCTTCTCATCCTCCTCCTCCCTCCTCCTCCTCCTCTTTTTCATCCTCCTCATAAACACCACCACCACCATCAGCATCATCATCAGAATCAGCATCCTCATCCTCATCTTCAGAATCCTCCTCTGCCTCATCTTCAGCATCGTCTTTCTCGTCGTCATCGTCTCCGTCGTCGCCATCATCACCATCGTCTGCATCGTCGTCACAATCATCACCATCATCATCATCAGCAGCATCATCATCAACATCATCATCATGAGCAGCATTACCATCACTGCACCAGCGCCATCATCATTACCATACCAGCTTTACCATTATCACCATCATCAGCATTACCAGTACATCATCATCAGCACCATCCTCATCCTCATCATCATCGTCGTCAGCATGATCATCATCACCATCACCATCATCAACAGCATCATCACCACCATCATTAACATTATCATAGTTATCATCATCATCATCATCATCATCATCATCAACAACTCCATCACCATCATGATCCTCGTCGTCGTTGACGTACTCCTCCTCGTCGTCCCCCTCCTCTTCCCTCTTCCCCTGGCCCCATCCCTTCTCCTCCTCCTCCTCCTCCTCCGCCTCCTCCTACCTGCTTCTCCCCTTGATCAGCCCTTCTCCTTGCGCCCCTCCCGCCAGGGCCATTGCTTTGGAGCGGCCAGCGGCGACGAGAAGAGCGGCGCTCCAGGACGACCGCGCGCGCGAACCCGCTGGAAAAGCTAGTGCGCAGCACCCAGGCGGGATCGGCTCACCGTGGCATGCCCCAGTGAGCCGAGCCCGCCTCGGGGAGGGAGAAGGACGGACAAGGAGGAAGAGGGGGTGGAGGAGGAGGAGGATTGGTCACACAGTTGAGATTGCACCATCTGATTCCGAATCATACACCGCCATACCATGTTCAGAAATAACCTTTACATTCCTCTTATGACTCAACAGCCCCAAATTGACTCGCCAAGCATTTTGCTCGCTCGTACGCCGTAGAAAACAGACATCCGCTCACACGCCTCAGAGACAACTTCATGCTTTTGACCCACAAAGGGATAGTTAAGCATTCTGTGACCTCGCCCTACTGACACACCTCCGAGGACAAGTGCATATGGTATACATTCGATTGTTAGCCAGTGCGATGCCCTCCCACAAGAGCTCCCGACTACGCAGTAAGAACTTTAGTTCTCGACAGAGCATCTTTGCAGTACACTCATGACAAGAACTAGATGCGGCTGACAAGCAGCCTCATACCCTGCACGGGGGCCCCTTCAGGCATACCTATGGGAGAAACATCATTACTGGCCTGGGCACGGCCACATGGATGCCACAGATTACGAATACAAAGTGAGCCATCGCACGCAAGCTTTCTCAGCCTGGCAACACTCAGAGTGACAACCACACAGCACAAACACCCTCCCATACCACCTGCACATGCAGCACATACGCAGCACTAAGACGCACTGTCTCCTGCAGAACATCGGCAACAGCCACCGTCGCAAGACATAGCCCCATACCCTGCATGGGAGCCCCGAGGGGCATACCTGGGGGAAAGGCGTTGGAGACTGGAGTCATGGTAAAGGCCCAGAGAAGGCATTACATTTGACAAGGGCATGTGTATTATTCTCTCAGAAGATAGGTGTAACACCTCACACTCGAATTATTACTCAGCCTTCCCAGGATACTTACCGTAATCATCAGACTCCAACGGTTGTTGCCGACATGTTTGCTCTGACTTGCATCCTCAGCACCATGTTACCGACGCCTCCCTACAACACATCCAGCAACAACGCGTTTGTTGTACAAATGGATAAATGGGCTACAGCACCAAGATTCGTCTACCTATTGTCATAGTCAATCCACATGAAGTACTCGCTCAAATCGGACGACGGCATAACCAAGGAGAGAAAGCACACTATCGAATCACAACACCGACAGAGCAGCGAGCAGTACATTGACGGCGGCACCGAGACACTACCACCGATACTAAGAACACGCAGCAGGTCAAATAGGACCGACCTTCTACGTACTGCCACACCAACGGCCGACGACCCTAACAATGCACAACCACACAGGGCAAATGTCGAACCAGACAAGCAAGACACGGTCACCGACGACAGTACCGACAGACACTACATTTACATCTCACTACAGCTTGGCCGAGAATACCTACCAGTACCCGCAAGCAACGGCTGGGCCAAGGCCTGGAGGGCGGCGCACAGCACAATTGCTTACCTGCCCGACATCAATAGGGACTGTTTCGCCCTACTACACGAACGACTCAATACAGCAACTACTGGAAATACTACGGCTCTCACACGGACGTTGAGCTCCACTGGTCACAGCGGCCGGCACACATACCATTTTACAGAAGAGCCGACTACAGACCAGACAACAAGCCCTTCATCGACGACGAGGAACCTCCACGACATCCGAAAGGTCCCACTCATCTACACGACTTGGCAAGAGTTCAACGACGACATCGACCACAACAGAGTCCGACTAATCTACACATACTACAGCGTGGACGGCACCGAGAAGAGCCTCAAATCATCACTACGCAAGATCTACGACAAGCATAATAGGAAGAGATACGACTTCCAAATGGACGAGGACTACTCCGTCCACGCCAAGATCAACTACGCGGACCCCGACTACGATCAGCATACCGTGATCAGCTCCATGACCGACTCCGACACACATCAGGTGCATCGATCCTCCACCCACCATGGGCTACATGCATCATCGACAAAGATAGAAGACACATTACGCCACAAGTCACCTACCAGCAACCCGATTACGTAGAGCTAGAAGAAGCCACACAATACGAATGCGACTTACTCAACCAATGGACGGGACCAGCACGGTTCAAACCCGACCACCAGCAAGGACTGACACCACCTACGCACTGCGAGCTCCAAAAACCTACCAGGGACAACCCAAAGCGGCAAATCATACTATGCAGCCTCATGCCAACACCCATCACGGAGCTTCACCCCAGCAAGCACATCACGCACGACGACAGCAACCTAACACGCATCCAGCCCGAGCCCTCCATGGTCCTACCACCCCCCCAAAGGGCCACACTTCACCCTCAAGCAACCCAGGTACATTCAAATCAGAGGAGGGCTCATATTCCCTACCGCCCTACCACGTGAAGACACACACACACACACACACTACGCATTTGTACAGCAGCAGCTTGCTGAAAAGTACGACATCAGAACATGTCAATACGACCACCTGGAGAAACAGCGGCACAAATGCAACGGGCCCACGAGAATGCTGCCACCAGAACAAACCATCCCCCACCTGACCTTCAAGAAAAAGAAGGACAAGCCCGACAGGCGAAGGATCGAGAGACACGCCACGACTACATTCCACCAACTCCAGCCAGAACACCAACTCCACCCACCCAGGCCAATGCCGACGCAAGACCTGACCCATGGAGTAACTACCCCAGGCTATGCCACGACACCACCGACTCTGAGGACCACATCGACGAAAACGACCCCTGGACCAGGATGAGCGGCGCATCAGACGCTCACGAGTTCTACCTCATGTCGCCCAAACCCAACAAGTACCACGACATGCGCTGTCTCAATGGCTGAACAACATACTGCTACTACGCCAACGACGCGGACACATATAGCCACGAAGACGACAGCTGGCACTACGCAGTATACTACCATGGAGCATCCAGCACATGTCCCCGAACGACGACCGCTTATTACCTGGTTGGCACAGATACCTCAACAAATACAACAACAAGCTGTTCGTACACCAAGATGGGAAGCAGTGCCTACTGCACCCACCACTACGACCATATTCCAGAGCTACACCACTATCGATCTCCATCCTCCCGCCAACGGCAACTACCACAAACACCCAAGCTCAAAGACGACATTTCAAGCAGACGCGCAACAACCGATGCTCAAACCACCCAAGTACCCCACATTTGTACGCTACGGTAACGACCTACAAACACTTGCAACACATTACCGCGACAAGCTTGCCCTACGACTGCAAGTCGTCACGACCTGCCAGCACCTGCAGGCACTAGTCATGGGAGGACATGCACCACCCAGCGCCAACAACATTGCAGCCATACAAGAAATTGCTCAATGGCTCCATGCCTGCCACGACGAAGACAACACCCTGCAATATGACTGGGCAGCCAACATCCGTGAATCAACCACATTACTACAACAAATATGCAACCTGACTACGACCAGACGCAGCACCACAACCGCGCACAACGACAGCGACGACTCCAGCGAAGCAGGCACCAGCACTGACGCCCTACAACGCACACAGCCACCACCGCCCAAGCTACCACCACCAACACTGCACACCATAGCGCCCAGACCACTGGCACCCACACTCCCACCTTCATGGGACACACACGACAGTCCGTCAGACACGAACCAACAAACCGACACAACTTTGACCATACCACCGCACAAACCGACAACGCACTAAGCGAACTGACTCCGCCACATGCAACTAGACACTACGCCCAACAGCAGCACCACACCAATGAAACCATCCACGACCACACTGAAAACCACCACTATGATTAAATGGCCGCCATTCAAACAAGTCATTCCGGCACACCCATCACCACCCGTACTACAAATATCAATCATTTGCCCACCAGACGAAGACATCAGATCACAACAGTGGATTCAAGAGCTACCCATGTGGCATCTGGCCTCACAGACATTCGCAACCCTGCATACATACTTCCCGACTATTGCGGCACAAGCAATCGCGACACACGGTGGAGCAGCGAGACGGGGAGAGCAGCATATCCACATCTTCAACCGACGCATCACCTTCATCAGCAACATCGGTGGCCCCACATTCCAGAATTACATCGCCAGGCTCCGCGCGAACCAGGCCCGCTACGAGAACGACATCAACGGCCTAGGCGACGACACGCCTGGCGCACCATTCAGGGAGCCTTCGCCCAAACAGTTGGTATCACTTCACAAGGCCGTACCTAATCCCAAGCCGACGCTCACACGCAAGGCTCAGTCTACATAACGTGCGATGGCGGCCACCACGACCCCCACATCCAGCACACTCTCGCCATCAATCCCACTAGCCCTATGGGCGTAGGTGGTCTAGGGAGCTTCCTCCTCCAACCCCCTTTCTTCCCTTTTGGGGAGGGGCTTACCCCTCCCCCATACACCCTCCCCTTGTCCTGGACAGGCGGTGCCGCGACCCATTGGAGCATCCAAAACGGCCTCGGCGAGGAAGCCACACCCATTGGTTATATCAAGGTTTTGGCCCCTATGTTGGCCTATTTTTTGGGGGGGGCGCTGATTGGAACCCCCTTCTTGTTTGATCGATGGCCTCCGAGATGGCCCGAAGAGCGCCCCCAAAGCCCCCAAGAGCGCCCCAAGAGGGCCCCAAGAGGCGCCCAGACGGCTCCAAGAGGCCTCCAAGCGGCTCCCAAGAGACGCCCAAGAGGCCCCCAAGAGGCTTCAAGAGGATCCCCGAGGCACCCAATACGCCCAAGAGCCCCCCAGGACCGCCAAGAGACCCCCAAAACGTCCCAAAAGGCCACCAACAAGCGCCCAAGCGATATCCCAAGAGGCTCCGAGAGGCATCCAAAAGGCCTCTGGCCCTTTTGCTCGCCGTCCTCCTCCTGCTCCTCCTGCCTTGTACTCCTCTTATTATTCCTCCTCCTCCTCCTCCTCCTCCTCCTCCTCCTCAGCATCATCATCATCACCACCACCGCCATCATCATCATCATCATCATCATCATCATCGTCATCATCATCAGATCACCTCAACTCGCTTAGACATCGTTTCTGGATGGGTTGGTGGGGACATTTTTTTGTTAGCAGCCGCAGGCGAGAGCGCCAACGGCGAGAAAGGTCCAAGCGGGCCGCGCGAGAGCCGAATTGGCTGGCGCGGAACAGAGCAGGACCTACCGCCGGGGGAAGCCGCAGCGCCGGGGCTGCGGGGCAATGCTGGTGGGGATAGTTATATATATATATATATATATATATATATATATATATGTGGCTCCAAGGACGATTCCAGAGAGCGGGTCGTAGCAAGCTTGGGGCGACAAGCAAGATAATTGCCAGCGGGCCAAAAGCCAACGCTGGAATGCACATGCGAAGAACAAAACGAACCTCATTCAGCCGAACAATGACGGCGGCAGACACGAAGGCCAGCGGAAGGTCGCACAATGGCGCCAGCTCCCGAGGCGCAGGCCTGCGAAAGACCGGTGGGGAACGCGGAGAGAAGAAGCAGAGGCGAAGACAGGCGCGGAAAAGAGGGCAGAGGGAGACAGGAGGGGCAAAGGAAGCCTCACTCACAGAGCACCTCATGTGCTCGAAGACTGGCCGTGTGGGGGGAAGTCCTGCCAAAGGATGAACCACTTGTACACGGAACCATCTCCCTCAGGCGTCCAGCCAGCACCTCAGGTGGCCTTAACCAGTTGCGGGAAAGGAGAAGGCGTGGTTGGCTTACGCAGGCAACAAGTCCGTCCAACACTGGTGGGGATACGCAAAGCATTTAGAATTACCTCAGTGGATACCGCGACATTCGCGCCCAGTACTCCTTCCCAGTCAGATACCGCAGAAGGACAACATCTGAACTTCACAGAAGGCACAGTTGCACACACGCTCTCTGAAGAGTCTCATACATGGCTCCCTCCACGGATGAGCGTTACACCCGCCCCTCTCCGCGCGGCCCTGACACGCTGGTGGCAACTCTCTCTCTCTCTCTCTCTCGCCTTGCAGGTTCGGGGTAAACCTACGAAGCCCTGGGCCGCAGCCCGAGGGTTGCATGCTTTCCTGTTCTGCAGGTTTGGGGTAAACCTCGAAGACCCGACCGCAGCACACACCGTGCACAAGGGTCCCCACAGGGTCCGACCCCGTACTGCAGTTACCCTCACCCACCACTCCATGTTTTTTTGAGGTTGTTTCCTTTACTAGCAGCGCTCGTAGTAGCCAGGCATTCTGGGGAAGGCGGGTGGTGGGATTGGGCAGGGTGAGTGGATGCCCTACGGCTGTAGCTGTACTTTGACGGCGCAACGCCACTACATTCGTAGCACTTGCGTGCACGCTGCCTCGGTCCAGAATAGCCAGCATCTTCCTATCCCACTGGACCCGACAGCAGCAACTGCACTTTGGCGACGAAGCGCCACGTTTTTACATTCCACATGGTATTTCTCTCGCGCACTTCTCTGGTAAGCCCTACACCCTTGCGCGTGGCCCCGGCACGCTGGTGGCACCTCTCTTGCTCTCTCTCTCTCTCTCTACGCAGATTCGGGTCTATCCTCCAAAACCCTGGGCAGCAGCTCGAAGATGGCCTGTTTTCGCCTCTGCAGGTTTGGGGTAAAACTTAAAAATCCGACCGCAGCACGCACCGTGTACACTTGGGCCCCCACAGGGTCTGACCCCGAATTGCTGCTTTTATCAAACCATCACCTCACTTGCTTTACCATGAGCAGCGCTCGTACTAGCTAGGCACTCTGGGGATGGGAGGTGGATTGGCGGGATACTGGAGGAGAACCACATGACAGCCCCAACCCTTTGGCGTTAGCACGCCGCGTTTCTTTCTGGTCTCATCACCCTGGTTACAGACTTTTGCCCGGCCGACCTCACTGGCCGACCTCACAGGCCAGCCTCAGCAACAGCAAGTGTCTACTTGAAGCAGCGTGTACTAAATCTCTGGTTCCTGGTTATGTGTCGTCTTACAGAGGTACATGCTGCTTCCATTTTGCTCAGTAGCCACCAGATAATTCAACGCTGACTCATCTTACCCTATTTTTCATCATTTTCTCTTTCCTCTCTCGTTGCCCACCCCTCGTACTCCTGGCACTAATTACGGTGACGGTGGCCCCTCCACCTAGGAACCGAAGAGCGGGCCTACTGCTGGCTGCAAGAGCGGGTCCACTGCTGGAAAGAGGGAGTTTACAGCTTTGACTTTTCCAGCCTTACTGTCGCTACGAGGCTTGGAAGAGATGTGCATAGAGTCTAGCTTCTCTTCGCCCCACAACCCTGGACACGTGATCAGCCTGCCCACGTTGCATGTGTGATGTGTGGAGTACTCGCTGCATACCGCCCTTTGCAGCAACCCCCACTCTGCTAGCAATGCACTCTACGCGACAGTCTAGGGCAACATCACAAGAACTGCTTCAATACGCTTTCTTAGCTACTTTGCCATCTCTGGCATACTCACCAGGCCAGCCTCACAGGCCAGCCTGAAGAGCAGCACGTGGACACTTGAAACAACTTGTGCCCTCTCCCCACTTGTCCGTTCATCTTTTTTTGTTAGTCATGCGTTACAATGGTACATGCTGCTTCCAACTGATGCCCAAGGAGCAAGGAAGTTAATGTACTCCTGACTTCACTGCATCCAATCTTACTGCTCGCCTTTCTTCTTTCACCAGCAAGTGCCGAATATGCCACTCGTCGCACGCTTGGCGTCGTTGCACTTGCCTTAACTTTACAGACAGTGACCGCATGAAAGTTGAACATCACGTCTATTCTTACCGTTATGTGTTACTTCGCTTGCTCACTAAGATCCGTGCCGTCCCACTACATGTGGCCAGCCTCGGCGACACTCACCGTCGACCTAAGGCGCTACCTCGTTATTTACCTGTTGGTTTACCCTGCTGTGATTTCACACTGAGGCGAGTGTCGTCACACATGGCGGGCGCCTACTCTCGCCAATCGTCTTCACCAACGCTCATTCTCTTACATTTTCCGCAGCGCCCACCAGGTGTTTTTGACCCGAGTCGCTGTTGTCAGTTTCATTCAAGAACGCCACAATCGCAAGAGTCAGGTTCGGTCAACGCAAAAAGGAGGCGGAAGAGGAGGCAGAGGAGGAGGAGGAGAAGAGGAGAAAGGGGAGGGGGCGGAGGAGGAGGAGGAGGAGGAGGAGGACAAGGATGGAGGAGCAGGAGGAGGAGGAGGAGGAGGAATAATAATAAAGACACTGACGAAGACGATATAATACTACTAATGATACGACAAATTACGATACTGATAATAACGCGAATGCTAATAATAGTAACAGTGCGGGTACGAATGCTAATAATGTTCAAGAGCACGTGGCGATCACTTAAACTACAAACAGTATTAAGACTAGCACTCATAGACAGACTGATAGCAATATAAATCCTGATACTTCTACTTATACAATTAGTAATACGAATAAGAACGATCATACTAAGCTTGAACAGCAATACTAGTAGTAATACTACTCGTGAGTCTAGTAATGTTTGTATATACATATACTTACATAATAAAACATGATTGTCCAACAGTAACCATAATAATCGGATGAGTACGAATACAAACAACAAAAACAAGCTAGGTGCACTCACGTCATATCTGACGTCCTACCCCTCCCTCCAATCCCTTACCATGGCGTAGGTCTCCGCTATATTCGCACAATCGGATGTCGTAGCGGGGGCCATTATCTAAATTATGAAGCCATTGGGAAGGACCGAAAACCATGCCGAGGCATGGCGCTGGGGAAATAATGGCGCCAGCGCTATAGCGGGAGCACGATTCGGAACGAGCGGAAGCGCGGAAATGAGGCCAACGCTGCAGCGGAAACACGATTCGCAACGCTCGGTAGCCCGAAAATGAAGCCAGCGCTTCAGCGAGAGCAGCATCTTGAAAACTGACTCAAGCGAAAACCCAGCTCCAGGGAATCCTGCGTGCAAAAAACCATACGCGAAGGGGGGCCGAACAATCCCCAGACGCCACCAGGTGAGAGAGGAGAGTAGTACTCATATGGTTGAATTCTAGAGGGCAAGATGAGAGCGGCTCGGGCCACCCTGACTCCAGGTCCGCCGTACTGCCGTGTCGGAGTGCGTCCCGGAGGACGCGAAAACGTGGGGCGGAAGTCCCCGCCCTGGAAGATCGGGGCGGCTGTGTCCGCAAAGCATGGCGGAAGCAACGACGGCAAGTGGGGCGGAAGTCGGCACCAAAGGAGCCTGAAAAGTATTTAGCGGAAAGTTCCGCCCTACTCACGACATCACACAGAGTAGGGCGGACTCGGAGCCAGGGCTGCCGGCGTCAGCAAACGCGTCCTGGGGGAACAAATAAGTGCCCACACCACTACTCCCAAGACCTCTCCAAAGGTGCGCCCCGACCAGCGCTCCGAGGATCGTCCAGCCGTGGCGACGAGAGCTCTCCAAGACGAGCAGCGGCACTGGTAC
>CAUYUJ010021985.1:0-105000 GCA_963575745.1 Prorocentrum cordatum
GAGGAGGAGGGGTCGCCTAAGCCCACCCGAGCAACCCTCCACTCCGGCTCCCTCGCTCGCATGCCCATGCCGGCTTCTCCTCCTCCGAGGCTCGGGGCCTGGCGTGCCGGGCGCGGCGGCGCCCGCGGCGCGAGGTGGCCGCGCCACGAGGCTGGCGGCACCGGCGCCCGCCGGCGCGCCGACGAGGGAGAAGACCTCCTCGAGGCGGCCACGTGCGAGCCCTACCCTTACGTCGGGCATGCCCTCCTACACGGGAATTTTGGGTGAAAAATCCAACAGTTCTCCAGAACAATGCAAAAAGAGAAAACAAATAATCAAAACCATCGTCCCCAGACTATTGTGTGACTATTTTGAATATACTATTTTGAATATAGTTCCTGTGAAGGGACAGGCCCGACTTAACCCTACCCCATCCCACCACGGACTCTGAGGGGGGAGGTGGGGTTCCCTTCGCTCGGGCGCTCCCGAGCGAAGCAAGCCCCACCCTCGCCCTTCCAGAGGCCCTGGAGGGGTGGGGCAGGGTTCGCACGCGGCCGCCGACCCCCTCCACAGAGGTCCGACGCTCCAATGGTGGGCCTGCTTTTTCCACCGCCACCGCCACCACCCAGAAGAAGGAGGGGGAGGGGGTCCCCCTCCTCCTCCTCCTCCTCCTGCTCCTCCTCCTCCTCCTCTTCCTCCTCCTCATCCTCCACCTCCTTCCACCCTCCAACTTATGGTGGTGGTGGTGGTGGTGGTGTTGGTGGGGAAAACTGGCCCACCATCCAACAGAAATCGGAGCGGGCGGCTCTTGGCAGTTTTTCGGCCTCCAGGGGCCCTCGCGTTCGGCCTCGCGAGGAGACCGTCAACAGACGGCCTGGGACGCAAAACTCTGGCCCTGGGAAAGTGGTCCAAACCTCCGGGGCCCACGCATCGAAGAAATTGGAGCAGCCAGATGTCGACAGGTCCCCAGACAGCCGGCGTCTCCACCTTTTCCGAGGCCGGGGCCCTCGACCTCTCGACCAATGCCCTGGGAGCGGCGTCTCCTCCCGAGCCGCTTCTCGACGGTCCCGAGGCCCTGTGCGGGCCCCGGGAGGCCGAGAACGGCACATGCAAAAGACCGCTGTCTCGACTCATGCTGAGGCGTCGGATGTCTGTGGGGAAACCAAAAAATACGGATACCGCTACTCCCCGGACCTCTCCTGGGGTGCGTTCTCACCAGGATTTCGAGGCGAATCCAGCGGTGGCGACGGGGGCCTCCCAGGAGGCCCAACAACCCAGACCCCCGATGTAATGATTTTTCCATGACGTCGACCCCTAAAGGTTTCTACCTCTTCCCCGGGACTGTTTTTTCATCCCGAGTCGTTTTTTGACGGTCCCGAGGACGGGGAAGGGCCCCCAGATGCCGAAATTGGCGCGAACAGCCTCCCGTCATGGCTTTTGTTCATCACTCGAGGGGGTCTGCTGAGGGGACAACGGGGAAAACGTGGGAATGGCAGCGGTGTCGGTACCTTTTTCTCCTCTGATCCTCGCGCGTGCCGCCGATGACGAGCCCTGCAGCGCACAGCAGGGCCGCCCCTCCCGCGGCCGCCCGGCGCGGCATGACGGCCCGCGCGCGCCCGGCCGGGGCTGCCGAGCGCGAGCGGCGAGTTCTCTCGACGAGGAGCCCGAGCGGGAAGTCGCAGCGGGCCCAAACGCACGGACAGGAGGAGGAGGAGGAGGAGGAGGAGGAGGAGGAGGAGGAGGAGGAGGAGGAGGAGGAGGAGGAGGAGGAGGAGGAGGATCTCGAGGGGGTGGAGGAGGGAGGAGGAGGAGGAGGAGGAGGTGGAGGAGGAGGAGGAGGAGGAGGAGGAAAAGGAGGGAGAGCATGAGCTCCTCCTCCTCCTCCTCATGGGCAAGCAGGCGGCGGGGCCACCCCCGGCGCGGGTTCTCAATCCCCATGGGCGGCTGGAAGCGAGGCCTCGCCTTGGCGGCCCTGGCCCTGGCGCACCGCCAGGGTCATGCCGGCCGGACGGCCCCATCAGGGCGTTGCCGTCGTCGGAGGTCTCGGTCCCCAAACCCCCTCGGGTCACGAAAAAATCACGACAGGAGGCTGTTCGCTATTCTCGGCTTTTTGGGAGGCCCTTGCCAGGGCTCGGGATCGTCAAACAAAGACTCGGGATGAAGAGCGGGTCCCGGGGAATGTGTCGAGACTTCTGGGTGTCGACGTCATGAACAAAAATCATGACGTCGGGGGTCTGGGCCTGTTCCTTCTTCATCCCCCCTTCTCCACCTACAGTCGGACTGAGGACAGAAGAACATCCTTCAAGAAATTCCGATCTGCCCGCCCGCCGCCAGCCCGATGCCCGCCGCCCGCTGCCCGCCCGCCGTGCCTCCGTCTTCAACACAACACACAATATTCAACAAAGCCCGTCTCCAACACAACACCTGGTACTCAACAGCCTCCGTCTCCAACACAACAATCAGTACTCAACAACATTCTGCGTTCAAACACTACCCAGTGTTCAACCGTGTCCGTCTCCAACACAACACCTTGTATTCAACAGCCTCCTTCTCGAACACAATACTCAGTACTCAGCAGCATCCCGCTGCGAGGGAGCATCCTTAGGAGTTATATTAAGACGCCGATCCACCCGCCCGCCGCCCTCCGCCCGCCGCCCGATCGCCGCGTCCCGTGTTCAACACAACATCCGGCACTGGAAAGCATCAGTGCCCAACGCAAACCTCGCACTCAACAGCCTTTGTCTTTCCACAGCATCCCGCTCCAAGAGAGAGAGAGAGAGAGAGAGACCTTCGGCGGTGGACAAACCTCCCTTTAGTAAACCTCCCCTTATTGAAAACGGCCTGGGACCGAAACCCACGGACCTGGACCCGCAAAAAGGGCGGCCGCGACGCCCTCTCGCGAACCGAAAACGGCCAAAAACCAGTAGAAGGTCTATCCACCTCCGAGACCTCAGGAATTCTACTGGAATCCAGAACCGCCCGCCCGCCGCCCGGCGTCTGCCCGCCCGCCGTGCTTACATGACAAGACCAATTCTCACCGGCCTCCGTCTCCAACACAACGCCCAGTGCTCACCGGCCTCCGTCCGTCCCCAGCACAACACTCAGTTCTCCACAGCATCCCGCTGCCAGAAATAATGTTTGGGCATTTTATCGCAGTCCCGATCCGCCCGCCCGCCGCCGGCCGGCCGCCCGATCGCCGTGTTCCGCGCTCAACACATCACACAAGATTCAACTACCTCCGTCTCCAACACGACACCTGGTACTCAACAGCCTCCGTCCAACACAACACTCAGTACTCCCCAGCATCCCGCTGCAAGCGCGAATCCCTAGGGCTTCTATCAAAATCCCGACCCGCCCGCCCGCCGCCGGCCCGCCGCCCACCGCAGGCCGCCTGCCCGCCGTGCTTCCATGTTCAACACGGCACCCAATACTCAACCGCCTCCGTCTCCAACACAGCACCTCGTGCTCAGCAGCCTCCGCCTCCAACACAGCACCTGCTATGCAGCATCATCCCGCTGCAAGCGAGAACCCTCAGGAAGTTCTACTGCAATCCCGATCCGCCCGCCCGCCGCCCGCCGGTCAGCCCGTTCGCCCGTTGTCCGCCCGCCGCGGTTCTCCGAAGGGTTTAGACAACGGCTGGGGGAGCTAGTCGAGCGCGTTCCACTACTCGCAAAGCAACTACTCGCAAATGGCCTGGATCCGCCGCAGGGGGATCTACGATAAATTACATCGAAGCCGACATGTGCTTTTCGGACGTTTGCGAGTAGGCACTCTGCGAGCAGTGGAACGCGCTCGGTGAGGAGCACATGGTCCAACAGCTTGGCCGAACTTTTGCCCAAGCGTTTGGCCACATAGGCGCATCCTCAAAGGCGGGCCGCGGAGCTGGTTCACCGCAGGCGTCTGCGAGCCGCCGCCCCCCCTGGCTTGGCACGGGAGTGTTTGGCGTGCCACACTTTCGGTATTTCCTGGTCCGCTTCAAAATTCCCTGTGGGCTTTCGGCCGATCCCGACGGCCATCCGAAGGACCCACAACGTTGCCGAGAATACGTGTCCCATTGCCCAAATCGCCTCCAAGAGGGCCAAGATGGCTAAACATGGCCGCCAAGATTGCTCAAAAACGGCCAAGATGGCCCCAAGAGAACCCAAGATGGCCACACGATGCCTCTAAGACGGCTCAAGACGGCCTCTAGATAACCCAAGAGGCCCCTAAGAGGCCTCCAACAAGGCAAACAAGGCCCAAGAGGCTGGGGAGGTTGCTGGGGGGAAACTCACCAACCCCACTAACCCCCCCAAAAAAACATCTTCAGGAGGGAGTCCTGGGGGGAAAACCCACCAACCCCTCCTAACACCCCGAAGAACCCCCCTTGATGGGGTTCCTGAGGGGGAAAACCCACCAACCCCTCCGACCACACAGAAAACCTTCATTGAGGGGGTCTGCCGGGGAAAACCCACTAACCCGCCCCAACCCCACCAAGAACCCCCCTTGAGGGGGGGTCCTGCTGGGAAACCCACCATTCCTCCCGCAACACCCTTCAAAAACCCTTCTTCAGGGCGGGTCTGGGGGGGAGCCGACGAAACCCTCCTAATCCCCCCAAGAAATCCCCCTTGAAAAGGAGGGGGTCCAGGGGAAAACCTACCGACCCATCCAAACCCTCCAAAAACCCTCTTTGAGAAGCAGGTTCAGTGCACTCCACCAACCCCCTCTAACCTCCCCAAGCATTTCCCTTGAGGGGGGTCTGGGGGGCCCCCAAAAAAACAAACATTACTCTACCGAGGAACCCCACATACTCAGTTTTAAGTCTCATGCTTTCGCTTATCATGTTGGCATCTACGCGCTATCCAGCGTTCTGAACCCTCTTCGCGGATGTCAAGGCTGTTGCGCTACCTGCGCACCCCCTCTGGTGTCGAGAAAGTGCCACGCCTGCTCGGCTATGCGTCTTTGGCGCGTATAAAGACCGCGGTGAGGAACCAACCCCTGCGCACCCACTCTGGTGTCGAGAAAGTGCCACGCCTGCAAGGCCATGCGACATTGGCGCAATAGAAACCGTGGTGACGAACCACCCCCTACGCAACGCATCGCCTCTGACGTCGAGGAAGTGCCACGCCTGCTGGGCCCTGCGACATTGGCGCGTATAGAGACCGCGGTGAAGGACCACCCCCTGCGCACCCCCTCTGACGTCGAGAAAATGCCACGCCTGCTAGGCCCTGCGGCATTGGCGCGTACAGGCACCGTGATGAGGGACCACCCCCTGCGCCCCCCCCTTCTGACGTCGTGAAAGTGCCACGCCTGCTGGGCCCTGCGGCACTGGCGCGTATAGACACCGCGGTGAAGGACCACCCCCTGCGCACCCTCTCTGACGTCGAGAATGTGCCACGCCTGGTAGTCCCTGCGACACTCGCGCGTATACTTTCCGCTGTGAGGGACCACCCCCTGCGTCCCCCGCCTCTGGTGTCGAGAAGTGCCACGCCTGCTAGGCCCTGCGTTTTTGACGCGTATAGAAGCCCCAGTGGGGGGACCACCCCCTGTGCCCCCACTTTGACGTCGAGAAAGTGCCACGCCTGCTAGGCCCTGCAGCATTGGCGGGTATGGAGACCGCGGTGGGAGACCACCCCCTGCACACCCCCCCTGACGTCGAGAGTGCCACGCCTGCTAGGCCCTGCGGCATTGGCGCGTATAGAGACCGCGGTGGGGGACCACTCCTTGCGTACACCCTCCTGGCGTGGAGAAAGAGCCACGCCTGCTAGGCCCTGCGACATTGGCGCGTATAGAGACCGCGGTGCCCCCTCTGACGTCGTGAAAGTGCCACGCCTGCTGGGTCCTGCGACATTGGCGCGTACATGTGTATGATGCGTGTGTGCGTGTGCGTGAGCATGTGTGTGCGTGTGTGCGCGTGCGGCTGAACTGGACATGTGTCTCATGTAGATGCCCAGTATGTGGTCTGTGTGTGTGCGTGTGTGTGTGCGTGTGCGTGTGCGTGTGCGTGTGCGTGTGCGTGTGCGTGTGCGTGTGCGTGTGCGTGTGCGTGTGCGTGCGCATGCGCGTGCGCGTGCGCGTGCGCGTGCGCGTGCGCGTGCGCGTGCGCGTGCGCGTGCGCGTGCGCGTGCGCGCGTGCGCGTGCGTGCGTGTGCGCGTGCGTGCGCGTGTGCGTGTGCGTGTGCGTGTGCGTGTGTGTGTGGTGTGTGTGTGTGTGTGTGTGCGTGCGTGCGCGTGCGTGCGCGTGTGCGTGCGTGCGTGCGTGCGTGCGTGCGTGCGTGCGTGCGTGCGTGTGTACCCAATGCGGTGAGACTGGCAAGGACATAGGTTGTTGTGTGGTGTGTAAATGTGTGTGTGTGTGTCCAATGCGGTGGGAACGCCAAGCCTAGTGTGGCGGGAAGACCCTCCCGTGTGTGTTGGGCGTGTGTTGTGCGCGAGCTGTGTGTTGTGTTGTGTGTTGTGTGTTGTGTGGTGTGTGGTGTGTGTGTGTGTGTGTGTGTTGTGTGGTGTGTGTGTGTGTGTCGTGTGTGTGTGTGCGTGCTGTCAGCGATAGTGCCGATGAGAAGGAGAAGGAGAGGGAGGAGTGAGGAAGAAGCGGGTGCGACGCGGGTGGGAAGCAAACAAGCATCCCACTAAGCATGTGGGGAAACAACAACTGGAAAACCCTCCCTTGAGGAGTTCCAGAAGGGAAACCCATCAACCTCTCCTAACCCCCGACCCCCCCCAGAAACTTTTTGTTGAGAGGGGGGGGCCAGGGGGAAACCCACCAACCAGTACCCCCCCAAAAAATCCTCTTGAGGGGGGATGTGGAGGGACCCCCCCCCAACACAACCTTCTGGAAGGGGACGGTTCTGAAGGGAAAACCCACCAACCCTCACTACCCCCCCCAACACAAAAAAAACCCTTGAGGGGGGCTCCAACCGAAAACCCCCACTTGAGGGCGGGCTATGGGGGGTCTGCCAGGAGGGGTTCTGGGAACTGCCACGCCCTACTGCGAAGAGGCTTCGGGGAGGCCCCCCACGAGATCCCCATATAAACATCCAAGAGGCCTCTGGCCTACAACCTAGGGCACGGCGGCGGGATGGGCCGCAGGCCATCATTCGAGTACCGCCACTGGCGACCGAGCACGTGGCGACGGCACAGAGAGCAAGTGTGACCTCAGGCGAACCGAATCGATCCATATCTGCGACCTCGCGATTTGGTCCAGCCGACCACGACCCCATGCGTGTAGGGCATCTTGGCGCGGACGCCCCGAGCAGCACGTATCCGTGGGATCGCGCCTCGGAAACCAGGATAAAGGAGGCGGAGGAGAGGAGGCAGGAGGCAGAGACCAGAACCTCCGACAGCCAGGCACCAATCCAACGAGCTCCCGGCACCTTCCCCAGGGACTGCTTTTCCATCCTGGGCCGGTCAATTATTGGCGGCCATGGAGGCTGGCAACGACGTCCTGCAGGCGCCCATCGTTGCGAAACGCGTCAGGGGTGATCTTCGTCCAGCTCGCCCGGAGTATGTGGAACGGGGGCCAGAATGCTCCTTCCTCTAACCCAAACCTCCCAGGCTGCGAAACAAAAGCACGACGGAACGTTGTAGGCAATTTTGCGCCTCCGGACGCCCTTACCAAGCCCCGGGGCTCGGGATGAAAGAACGGTCCGGGAGGAAGCTTTTCTGTGCCCCCCGCACACTCCACGCGCAGCGCACTTCCGTGAGCTACACACCATAGCGCGCGGGACACTGAGCATTCGTGGCCAATGGCCGCTGCCGCGCAAGAGCCGAGACGTAGCGCAGGCGGAACAGTCCGCAGGGAAGTGGTCTGAACCCCCAGGGGTTCACGTTGTGGAGGAAGAGAAAAAGACAGCGAGGGGATGGGAAGCGGGTAACGGGGAATTCTTAGGAGACGCTGCCCTCCTCCCAGAGGCTTCCAACGGAGCCTTCAGGCGCGGGCGGACAAGCCTGTGGGCGCGATGGGTTTATCAATCCTGGCGGGTGTTCCTCCATTTCGGCCTCGCGGAGGCCGATGATTTCAGGGCCCCATGGCTGTCCCCGTGTGGACTGGGCCGAGATCGGTGGGGCCCGCGGGCGGACCGAAGGTCGGTCCATCAGAGGGCGAGGGGGATTCTGAGAGCCGCAGCGCCGTCCTGCGATGCCACGACCACGTACCATGCGGCCCCCGGCCCCCTTGGCCGCGCCCCCCCCTGCCGATCCTGAGTCTGCTGCACGCAAGAGTGGCCCTGGGCAAGAATGACCTTTGGTGCGCGGCTTCTGGGGAGCCGCGGGGGGGCGAAACACAGGCGCGCAAGACGCTACTATCGCATCGCGTTCGGCGTTCGGGGAACCCCAATGTGCCCGCATCAAAGGTCACTCCGGCGAAGGGTCATTCTTACATGTAGTCGACAGAGTCCTGCCCCTCCTCCTCCTCATCCTCCTCCTCCTCCTCCAGGGCTCCTCACTCTTCCTCCCCTCCTCCTTCTCCTCCCCTCCTCCTCCCTCCTCCTCCTCCTCCTCCTCCTCCTCCTCCTCCTCCTCCTCCTCCTGCTCCTGCTCTGCTCCTGCTCCTGCTCCTGGCTCCTGCCTCCTCCTCCTCCTCCTCCTCCTCCTCCTCCTCCTCCCCTTCCCCCTCCCTTCTCCTCCTCCCTCCTCCTCCCTCCCCCACCCCCAGGCGCCGAGATCGGATTGTCGGAGCCGTGGCTCCAGTCTGGGACCCACCTCGGGCGGCGCGGGCGGGGGGCAGGCCGGCGAGAGCGGAGCGCGCCCCGCTTCTCCTCCTCTCGGCAGCGGGCCCAGGGGGGGGGAAAGGTGCGAAGGGGCAGGCCGCTTGCATCGGCGAGTTACACGCAAGAGTGGCGCTAGGCAGGAAAATGACCTCTTGTGCGCGGCTTCTGGCGAGCCGCGGGGGGGCCTGTAAGCCCCAGCGCGCAGGACGCAACCATCGCATCGCGCTCGGCGATGGGGGGGCCCCAGTGCGCCCGCACCGAAGGCCAGCTGGCGAAGGGTCACTCTTACATGTAGTCGAGAGAGTCCTGCCCCTCCTCCTCCCCCTCCTCCAGGACTCCTCCTCCTCCTCCTCCTCCTCCTCGTCCTCCTCCTCCTCCTGCTCCAGGACTCCTCCTCTTCCTCCTGGTCCTCCTCCTCTCCTCCTCCTCTCCTCCTCCTCCTCCTCCTCCTCCTCCTCCTCCTCCTCCTCCCCCTCACCTGGCGAAGGGTCACTCCTGCGTGCAGTCGACCTGGACTGACCCTCGGGCATCGCGCCAAAGGAGGAGGCAGCAGCCCACGCGGCGGGCCTCCGGAGGCCAGCCCCTTGGCACCGTGGCCACCAAGAGGAGGGGCCCCCGCGGACGAGCAGGAGGACCTGGCTTCCCATCGCTCGGACGTCCATTCCCCACGAATGTTTCGTTTTCGCGCGTTTTCTTGTTGTTTTCGATAAAAGAAAGTAATGCAAGATGTCACTCGTTCGCCACGAAAACATGCACACGTCCGAGCGATGCCAAGCCAGAGTGGAAGAGGCCGAAAGATCCGGGCGGCCCGCGTCACGAAGAGATCGCGACCGTGCCATGAGACGTTGGCGCCGCCAAAGCTGGTTCCCGGCAGCGCGGCCGATAACCTTACGACGCAATTGAACCTCACTAACGTTGTCAATTGCACTCGGATCATGACAGATATTTACGTTCGGGGGGCCCGAGCGCAATGCTATATTGAACACCGAACCTAAATCCAACCAAATAACAAATAATGATTCCAAGACGGGGGGCGGGAATCAATCCTACTGGAAACATATAGTGACCCAATTGTGACACTACAGGGGTCCTACCGGGACCCTGAGGAAATCTTAAAGGCAGCGTATGAAACTAAGGGAGCCTGAGAAAATCCTAAGAACATCCAGCGAACTCCTGGGGAATACGATTGGCCCTTCGAACCACGTGCTGAGGATCCCGAAGGAGACCCGAAGGAAATCCCAACGAACCGTACGAACTCCTAAGGAAACCTTCGCAAATACTGCAAATCCTGAGGAATCCCCCCCCTCTTATCAGATTATGTGGTCTTCGTCGTCCCTGAGCATGGCTCCTGGGGAAGAAGATTCTGGGCAGGCTGCATCCTTGTCGCCATGGCTGGATTCGGGGATTCGTCGCTACTGGCTGCATTGTTTTCCGCCCGAGTCCGAGGCGGGGTATCAAGTGTCGGCTTTCGCTCCCGAGGGGGTAGTTGCGTTGTGCCTTCCCTGGCGGCCCGAGGGCCTGGCAAGGGGGGCGCCGTGTCGCTGGCTCCCGTCTGGGCCCGTGGGGATCCCCTGGGGGCCCAAGCACACCTCGTGGTGCTCGAAGTTGGCGTCTGCGAAACGACGAGGGTGCCCCAGGAGGGCGCTTGGCGTACGGTGCTTCGTCTGCGGGCCAAGGGCTCTTGGCTGGCGTCGCCAGCTTCCCGCCCTCCCTCCCTGGTGGATCTGGTGCGTCGGCTGGCGGGGTCTCGAGGTCTCGGTTGGGTCTCTCGAGCGCCCCTGGCCGGCCGCACCGAGTGCGTTGCCCAACTGTCCGTGCGGGCGCACTGGACCACCCCAGTGGGGAGGCAGCCCACCATAATCTTCGCAAGGGGTACCGTACGCACGGACATCCTCCCGGGACCGCACCGCGCGCTACCTCAGACGCGAGACTGAAATTCAAACAAACTAAGTCCCACGCGTGGGCGTGGGAATTAATCCTGATGGAATTCAGCTGTGACCCCATTGGGATCCTGCTGGATACTCGTTGGGATCCGATAGGGGCGCCATTCAAATCACATTGGAATCTGAATCTAATTGGAATCACCTATGATATTCACATTAAAGTCATATAGGAATCCTCTTGGGATCCTGTGGAGAACCCAGAGTACTTTAGGGATCCCAGTGGGGTGATCCTATTCGGATCCTGTTGGAATCCAATGGGGTTACGATTGGAATCCAATTGAAATCAGATCGGGGTCCTATGGGGATCCCAGGGGGATCCCATTGGAATTCTATGGCGACCCTACTGGCATCCTATCGGAATCCGATTGGGATCCGATTGGACTCTCATTGGGACCCTCTTGGGGTCCCATTGCAAGCCTATTGGAATCCTACGCGGATCCTACTACGCATTGGAATATGGTTCGAATCCCATCGGGGTCAAATTTGAATCGCAGCGGCTTGCTAATGGGATCTTATGGGGGCACGATTGGAGTTCAATGCGGGCCATCTTGGGCTCCTTGAGGAAGAGGAGGGGGGCGCCCGGTGCCAGTGCAGCGCCGGGGAGGCGCGATGCGCAATCGAGGAGGAGGATGAGATGAGACGACTCCAGGGAGGACTGTCCGAGGAGAAAGGGACCAGCCCAGAACAAAACCGAGGGGAGGGGTGCACCATCGAGGGGGATTCTCGCGACGTCGGATGTCTGGCTCTGCCTCCGCCTCGTCCCTCCGCTCCTCCTCCCCAGACGTCCGGCTGCCCCAATTTCTTCGATGCGTGGGCCCCGGAGGCCTGGACCACTTCCCAGAGGCCGCTTCTTCGTGCGTGGCCGTCTCTTGACGCTCCCGAGGCCCGGCGGGGGCCCCCAGAGGCCGAACACGGCCCAAAACCGTCCGCTCCGATTGTTCTGGAGCGTCGGATCTGCGGGTCTGATGGGCCCATTCCCCGCCACCGCTACCGTAGGCGTAGGAGAGGGAGGAGGAGGAGGAGGAGGAGGAGGAGGAGGAGGAGGAAGAGGAGGAGGAGGAGGAGGAGGAGGGGAGGAGGAGGAGGAGGAGGAGGAGGAGGAGGAGGGGGACCTCCTCATCCTCCCGTTCTCCCCCGTCCTGCATCTGGCAGCGGTGGTGGCAAACTTGCCTGTCAGGGCCCGCTGGCAGAGAGAGGCGGGGCTGCTTCTGCGAAGCGCGGGAGCGGGCGCCGCGGCGGGGCACGGGGCGAGGAGGGCGAGGGCTGGCTGGATACGGAGAGAGAGAGAGAGAGAGAGAGAGAGAGAGAGAGAGAGAGAAAAAAAAAAAAAGAGAGAGGCTCGGAGCGCGGGGCGAGGGCGAGGAGGGCGAGGAGGGCGAGGAGGGCGAGGGCTGGCAGGGCGAGGGCTGTCAGGGCGAGGAGGGCGAGGGCTGGCAGGGGCGAGGAGGGCGATGGCTGGCAGGGGCGAAGGCTGGCAGGGCAGGGCGGAGCGGGCGCGAGCACCTCGGGGCGGACGAGGCCCGCTGCACGCAGCGAGAGGGGACGCGTCGACCCCCTATCCCGGGCCCAATCGTCGGGGGTCTCGAGTGGGCCAGACTCTTGGGGGCCAACCCCGGGATACACGATGAGGGGGGGGGGGGGGCGGCGTCTACCCTTGATAGCGGTGCGTCCGCATAGCCCCCTGGGGGTGTATCTCACAGTGTCCTGCCTTTCTCTGGGCGGCGTCCCGTTTTTCGTCGAGAAGGCGGGGGGCGGCGGGAGGAGCGCCGCCTGCCGCATGGCAGGGAGCGGCCCCGCGTGCAGGGGCGGCGCCGGTGCACCCATGACGAGCCAGAGCCTGGGACGCCGAGGTCATGGGGACCCCAGCTCGGAGGAGGACATGGAGCCCACACCGCAGCCCTCCTGGGCCTCCTCGGAGGCCCCCGTCGCCCTCGCCGCTCCGCGTGCGACATTAAACAGATGGAACGGGGGCCCGAACATCGCGTGGGGCGACTCGGAAACCCTCGTGACTACCTACCAAGGCACCCCAACCCATCCCGAAGAGCCGAATTTCAGGTTGGGGGGGTACGGGTTCCACACGTGTTTTGTCGATGTTCCCCGCGGCCCCCCCCCACTGAAAATGGAGGGCAAATCGGGGCCTTCGGGTTGGGTTGGGGGGGGGTTGGTGGGTGGTGACCTTGATGACAACAAGCCTATCTTTGGGGGGGGGCTTCTGCCAGCTCCCGCCGGCGGAACCGCTCACGCTGCCCTTCGCCAGCGTCCGCCGGTTATCCGCTGGAGAAGAACAGGGGGCAAAAAGTCCACCCCAATAAGAACCACCCCGACACGCGAAGCCGTTTACTTAACGCCCCCACTGAAGGAACCGAATAGGGCAGGGCTGTTGAGTAAACGCCCAGGGCCGTTTAGTAAACGCCAATTGTCCGGTCCGGTCTGGGTGGTTTTTCCTCCCTTGGAAGAAGAGGCAACATGTCGATCCCTCAGGGGCGATGCCCCTTGTGGCACGACCCACGTGGGCCATCCGAGCTGCTCCGCAAGCTTGGAATCGGGGGATCGCGGGCTGGGAAGTGCAGTGAGCCTGTCCGACGCCGGGCGAGGGAGAGGGGGCGGTCACCGCCCCCTCTCCCTCGCCCGGCGTACCTGCGGACCAAGCGCGAACGCAAACAACAGGCGGCGGGCAAGGCGTGAAAACGGCCGGGTCCAAATCCAGACCAAATCTGGACGACATCTGGAAAACGGAAAAGAATTCTGGCGCCACACAAGGCTCCCATGAAGGACCACGCAAGCGGTGGGATCACGTCGGGAGGTGGGCTCGGTGCGCGTGGGCGGGCCGGAACGGGAAGCGGGGCAAAGTGTGGCACGGGGAGGGCGCCTGTGGATCGATCCGGAGTCCAGAGGATGTCCTCTCCTCCCTGCTCTTCGGTCGGGCACGTCGCCCTATACAGGCGGATTTGGGACGAGATTTAAGAAATATCCCAGAAATTCTCGAAGATAGCTGGAAGTAGTGGAGGAACCGTCCCCAGACTATGTTTTGACCACTCTTGCATCTTGTTCCTGCAGAGGGACAGGCCCGACTTAGTCCTTGCTCCTGCTCCTGCGCAAGATCGGCGGCAGCTGCTTTTGGTCGCGGCTCGACGCCGCGGTCGGCACCAGAGTGATGGTCGAGCGCTGCGGTGTAGCTTCAGCCGCCCCAGATGGCAGAAAAGACAGCCCAGCGGCCCTCACGGGATAGGCTTTGGGGAAAGGCTCGGCTGGATGGAGCGTCGGGCGGGCGGGGTGCCCAGAGATAGCGGGGCTTGGATTCATGCTCGCCAGGTCGCCTGCTCCTGGTTTCTGATCGCTCATTTCGTTTATTCCGTGGGGCAGTTTTTTCGCGACGCCACAGCCAACTCAGACAGTGCGAAGCATAGGTTGTCGCTGGCGAGCGACTATGATGAGAGCCGATTGCTGAATCTCGATGACGCTTCGAGGGCACTTACTACTTCACCAACGGCGCTGCTGCGAAAATGCAGATCGCCCATTTCAGCATTTCGCATACAGGGCATTTGAGGCGGCACCGTCGCCAGGTATTAGTTTGTGGCAGTGACGAACTCGACACTAACCTCGCGCATCGTACCCCACGACTGTCTGCGCGCCAACGCACCAACCCCTTGGAAAAGCGCAACCGCTCTGGCCTGGACCGCGACGCCGCGACGCACGAAGCACAATTATCTTCACGCCCCCGCTGGTGACCTGGGCTTCCCAGTGCAAGTACCAGGTGCAACTTTCTGTCTGGACGTAGCCCCAGCACCACTCACTCGGAGGAAGAGGACATGATGAAATAGCAAAACACACTCATACATTTAGGGAGGGAAACTTGGGAAAGGCAAGGCGGTGCAGGCGCTATAAATATGGGTGCGAATTGTCGAAGCCCTGGAGGGCTCCCGGTCGGGTGGGAGGGCCCATCCGGCATTTCGCACCTATGGCCCGGGCGGAATTCGGGTTCCGAGATTTGCAGATGGGTCTGGATTGCATCTTGTGGCTTCGTAGTCGAGTTGAGCGTCCATGAGGATGCGAGCGGGCATCCCAAGCTTTCACCGCGCGAGCGCGCGCCCATGTGAGCTCGGGCAGAGGGTGCAGCCGCGCGTCCCCCAGCCCTCCTGCATGCCAGTTCTCCTGTTCCTTCTCCTCCTCGTGTTCCTCTCTCAGGGCAAGCGGCAGGAAAACCAAGACACGCCTTATCAACTCGAGCGCGCATAATCAAGCGCAAACGCACGAACTATCTATTCACCATGCCGATCCGTGGCAACGGATGCACTCGTGGGGGCGCATAGGGTGTACACATGCCTGGTCTCTTCCAAGCGGACCCTGGACTGGCACAGAGGAAAGGGACGAGGACCACCAACGGCACCTTTGCAGGACTGAGGTGGCTGCGGGGCGGACTGAAGAGGCTGCGGGGCAATGTAAAGTGAGGTGACGATGAAGTAGCCATGAGATGGACGCGAGTTTGGTAGTTAGGCAGCAGTTCCAAGGTGGCAGTGGGATCGCAACAACGATGCTATCTGAACGGGGCGCTCGTCACGCGACCACAAAAAAGACAGGGCCGGACCATAACGTATTGATCAGATTGCCAATATCAGGCTGTGAACAAGCTGCGAGCTAGAATTTCCCGGGCAGCGAAAACGCATCTACAACGCAGCACGGAGGTGTGCAAGCAAACAGCCGAGTGCGCGGCAGTCAAAGCTGGCTAAGATCTGGCTAGACGATGCACTGTAGCCTCGGCCAGTCTGCAGTCAAACTGCGAGGAAGCCCTGCAACCGTTCAGGGGGCTTGGCACAAGTATGCGATGTAACTCCGAAGTGCGATACCAATGACGTTGCTCCGCGACAGCCGCGAGGTCGCCGCGCAGGTGCAGGAGCAGGCTGTACGTGCAGCCAGGGCCAGTAGTGCAGCAGCTGCGCGGTAACGACCCTCGGCATGATAGAGAACCGGTAGCTGTGTTGGGCGCCTCCCCTCCTCCTCCTCCTCCTCCTCCTCCTCCTCCTCCTCCTCCTCCTCCTTAGATACCTCGAACAACGAAATAGGGTCATACTGGATTATTGCGCCCCTGCGCATGGTCCTTTTCCCAACGCAACAACCACGTGCGAGGTGGCGGTGATAGGCACCAAAGTCCCATGCGGACCGAGTCTCGCCTCAGCTCAAGCCGTTTGGTCACAGAGTCACAGATGACTCGCTGTAAGATCATTGAGCTCTATTGGAACATGTTGTTTGTTTACTTGCGCCTGCATCCACTTTGCGCCAAACTCCGCCGAATGCGAACGATCGATGCACCCCGCAATTCCTCGAGAACGAGCCTCTCTCTGGGGCACCACGCCAGGCCCTCTCTGGGACCCCTAATTCCCAACAAGTTGCCACCATCTGAGGGCATATGTTGCTTCCTGTGTTCTGATCTGATCCCCCCCCCTTAGAGGGCCATATGCGAACCCTACTCCTGCCCCCCCCCACGATTTCTGAGGGGGAGGGTTGGGGTCACTTCGTTCGGGAGCTCCCGAGCCAAGTGAACCCAGTCCTACCCCTCAGAAATCGTGGGGGGGGGTAGGGGCAGGGTTCGCATGTGCCCCCCCCCCCCTCTGACCCCGCTCTGGAAGCGCAGTTGCTGCACCGCAAGGTGCCCACCGCTCCGCACGCTTCCTCCGCCGGCCCCGCCGCCCTCGCTGAGAAGGCGAAAACCCACCCCCTCCCCCAGTCCCGACTCCATCCCTGAACCCGCGATTCAAGGAGTCGGAACTGGGGCTGGGGGTGGGCTTTCGGGGTCCAGGAATGGAGAACACCCACCCCTACCCCCTGTCCCGACCCCTTGAATCGCCGGCTCGGGGATGGGCGTCGGGACTGGGGCTGGGGGTGGGTCTTCGCCCTCTGACTCGCTTCGCCTCTCCGACGGCCTCCGCCTCGCGCGCAGCCGCCTTCCGCCTTGAGCGGCGCCGGTCGCCGCTCCTGCCCCCCCCCCCGCGGCCGGGCCGGCCCCTCCCCCGCCGCGCCCGCGCGCGACGGGCAGGGGCGGCGCGCGCGCGCGCGCACTCGGCGTCGATGCCGACCACGTCCGCCGTCTCCGCGTCGCCGCACAGCGAGGACTCGGCCGCGGAGGGGGGCGACCCACAGGAGGAAACGAGATGCACAGGCGTGCGCCGCCAGAATATGTCCATATCCACTGCCGCGGGGTCGTAGCCCAAGGAATCGAGGAGCGATGGGTGTGGATGTCTGGCCGCCTATCCGGGCGGGCAGATATCCATATCCACCACTCCTCGAGGTCCCAGGGCACGACTCCGAAGCGGCGGATATGGCTACATTCTGGCGGTGGAAGGCGCCCCTTCCGACGAACGCTGCACGTACCTTCAGGGAGGGCATTCGAGTCGCCGGCTCCCAGCGGTGATGTGTACACCGGCAGACGGACTGAGGAGGGGATCTTCGAGGCACGCGCCGCACAGGAGGTCTGGAAGCGCTCGGGATGCCGACAGCGTGCCGCGCTGAAATGTGGTGGGTCAAATCGGCGGCGCGACACGCTACTTAAGCCAAAACTCCGTAGAATTTCGCACACGGCGCCGCGCGAAGCGTCACCATCATCGCACTCCTTCGCGGCCATCCCAAGATCAGTCCGCAGCGAATCGGAGGAAATCGGATCGCACCGGCACGTGCGCCGGATCGGCCTGCCTCGGCACGAAATTAAAAACATGGCGGATGGGCCTCGCCAGGATGCACGACACACACACACACACATGCAAGCATCGGGTCGCATCGGACCCCCGGAGGATCGGAGTCGAATCGGGCCTTGCCGACCAGAATCGAAATCGAATCGCATGGGTCGGACGGATCGGATGGGCCCTGGAGGGGATGACGTCCTCGGGTGCATCGCCCGGAGGTGCCTGGGCGCTCGTGGTGAGGGGACCTCGCCTGCCGCTGCCGCCCTCAGACGCCTCCTCCTGCGACAGGGCCCGTCCCTGCTCGCTCCTGCGGCGGGTTGCCCAGCAGTGTGGCGCCAGCCCCCGGATGGGGACCAGGGAAGAGAGGAGCACCACCTGGGTATGCCGCGAGGCCACAGAAGAGGAGGAGGAGGAGGAGGAGGAGGAGGAGGAGGAGGAGGAGGAGGGGGAGGGGGAGGAGGAGGAGGAGGAGGAAGAGGAGGAGGAGGAGGAGGGAGCCAATAGGGCTGTCCGTCCTGTGAGCTGCCCGAGCCGACGAGGGGTCGCCAGCGCGGCAGCGCGGCCGCCGCGACGCTTCTTATAAGGACCACGGGGCGGGCCGCCCAAGAGAAGCAGGCTGGGAGAGGAGCACCACTGGGACCTTGCCAGCCTGAAACAAATCCACGTCCCGCAAATTCGGGAGCGGCAAAGAGGGGGCTGTCCAAGAGGGGGGGGTGCAAATCATGACGGGCGGCACGTGCGCGGCCCAGCGGGGGGGCCTGGGACGTAATAAAACAAGAAGAGGCGCCATGAGATCTGAGGAAAAATCATGGCCCGCGCCATGATATCCCCCCCCCCTAGTCATCACCCCCCTCTTTCCCGCTCCCGACAAATGGGCATCACCTGATCTCGGTGCCGGTCCGAAGGGCCCTACTCCCCACCGGGTTTCTAGGGGCACATTCCCGAGGAGCTCAGCCGCCCCGGGCCTGTCAATCACAGGGCTAGGTCAGGCATGTTCCCCTCTACAAGCGGATTTTGGACGGAAAATAAAACATACTCTAAAAACATTCAAACATGGTTCAACAAAATAACCCTAAAATAGTCCCCAGAGAGTTTTTGTACTATTTTTGAACATTCCTCCTGTAGAGGGACACGCCCGACACAATCATAGGGATGCGGGTGAATGCAAGGCCGGTGAGGACCGGGAAGGCGCCCATCGTGGAGCGCCCCCCTGCATGATCCGCGGGCTGGGGATCCTACAGCGCGGCAGACCCTGACCCCCTCGCCCCTGCGAGCAACATCGCGACGCCCGTGCCTCGCTGTGCTTGCGTCCCGCTCCCGCTGACTCGCTGCTCCCCCTCCTCGCTGCAGCCGCACCCCGCTGCCGTGGACCCGCTGCTTCCCCGCCTCTCGCCTTCGCCCCGCTCCCCCTGGCCCTCCGCGCCTCGGCTCCGCCGGGGCTCGTCGGGCGTCCAGGCGCGCGCCCGAGGGGGGCGGGAGGGGGGTGCGATCCAGCCAATCAGTTCCTGGCCCTGGGGTCGGTTTTGCTAAAGGAGGCTCTAAGAGGCCCCCAAGAGGCCTCTTGGGGGCCCCACGAGGCCCCCTACGAGGCCCCCACGGGCCGGCGGAATGAGCGAGGCGATTCGATAATTTCTTGGCCCCGGGGTCGGTCTTGCTAAACATCACCGCCGCGTGAACACGACCCCCGGCAATCTCTGAATCCTCATCCTGCATCACTTGGCCCCCAGGGGGGGGGTGGCGGGGGGGCGAGCGGAGGAAGGTCGGCACTGTGCGGGGAACGAGGTACTTGCCAACCTGCTTCGTTCAGACGTTAAGGATCAAACACTGCGACGGGATCCCCCCTGCGCTCCTACGAAGCAGGGTAGGTACCGCCACGGGTTACGTACTTGCTTACTTACTTCGCCCCTCCGGGAGGGGGGGCGAACGAAGTTCGTTGCAGCGCAGAGGACGAGCTGCGTGCTGGCCAAGGTGAGTTGCTGCGACGGGGTATTGACCTCGCTCAGATGTTTGAAGTTATCGCGAGAGGGAGGCTACCTGCTTACTTACCTTGCCATCCTGGGGGGAGGGAGAAGTTCGCTACTGGGCGGGAAACGACATTCCTACCTACTTCGTCCGTGCGATCGAAGTCTATGTCTGCGACGTGGCACGAAGATCATGGGAGGGCCGAAACGATCGACGGACGGAATTACCTAGTTGGCGGTGACGGGGAATTGCCTATACGCTGCGTGAGCACGGTGGAAGTCATTTTTGCGCAGAGCTGGATACTTTGTTCGCTTGGCAGAGTCTGGGGGGAGAAGCCTTCTGCGGACGAAGTTGGTGTGACAGCGGCGGGAAGGTTCTTATAACTGCACGTTGATCGTTCCATCGACGTAAGGCTACGTACGGAGATGCTCACCGCGTGCGCCGGGCGAAGTCCCCGGGCAGAAGAGCGGTCGGTGGACGACGGTACAATGCGCGGGGACGATGCACTGACGCACGCTGCACGCGCCTGGAAAATACGAGCGATGACGCTGCATATCGAAAGCGGAATGGTGTGGCCTCGAGAAGGAGGAGGAGGAGGAGGAGGAGGAGGAGCAGGGAAGAGGAGGAGGAGGAGCAGGGAAGAGGAGGAGGAGGAGGAGAACCCAGGCTTGAGATCCTGAGCATGGGCTTGATCCTCGGGCCCGCAGCCCGGGCCCGACGACGGCCACGGGCGACGGGCGGCGGTCGACGAGCGGGCACGAGGGACGAGAGCGCGGAAGAAGGCGGGGCGGCGATGCTGCTGCGGCGGCCACGGCGAGGAGCGGCAGCAGCCGCAGAGGAGAGGAGGGGCAGGGAATGCTTCGGGCTTGCAGTCGCGTCCTAGCAAGGTCTTGGGGCGCAGCGGGCTGGGAGATTGATGAAGGGGTCCGGGAAGGAACAGGAGGGCGTCTCTCCCAGCAGAGCGCCGTAAGGGGCAGTGGGTCATAGGGGGGTCTTTGTAGCGAGGATTTGCGGGCTGACATCTTGGTGGCTTCCTGGTGGCCTCTGGGGGCCTCTTGGGGGATTTTTCGGGGGGCACCGGGTTCAGAAGGTGATGCGGAGGGGGGGGGGGGCAGCGAGGATTTAAGCTGGACATCTTGGAGCCCTCGAGGTGGCCTTCCAGGCCTCTGGGGGGATCGTGCGGTGCAGGGGGTTGGGAAGGTGATCGGAAGTCTCTATAGCAAGGAACAGGGGAGGGCCATCTGGGGGGCCTCGTGATGGGCTCTCGGGGTTCGTAGGGGAGGGCTCCAGGGCCTCTGGGAGCCGCGGGTGGCGAGAACACAATGTCCGAAGCTGCTCGTCGCCAAGTTGGGGAGGGCCATCTGGGGGGCTTCGTGATGGGCTCTCGGGGTTCGTAGGAGGGGGCTCCAGGGCCTCCGGGAGCCGCGGGTGGCGAGCACACATTGTCCGAAGCTGCTCGTCGCCGAGCAGCACCTCGGAGGAAGGGTGAGCGAAGCTCCGCGCGCTGCACCGGCCCCCTCGAACACAGCTCTAATCCGATCAGATCGAATCATATCTACATGCGACGAGCGAAGCAACACATCCAATCAGGGCAAGGAAGGCTCAGACTTCGTTCGATCGCGGAGCGACGTTGCGAAGTAGAGGCGTGCACACTCCTAGGCGAAGCTTCGTTCACGGAGCAAGACGGTGTAACGGCGTGACAAGACGAGCGACGCGAACAGGCGAATTAGGGAAGGCCCAGGCTTCGTTCGATCGGGAAGCGATGACACGAAGTAGCGGCGTGCTCATATCTCGTACGCAGTGCGTCGCTCGCGGATCGAAACACGGCGCGATGAGACGAACTGACTCCTGCGCGTACTTAGTTCGCGGAGGAAGGACAATAATAGGAAGACCATCTGTCCTATGCACTGCGCTTGTGCAACAGACGGCGACGAACCAAAGTGGCGATACAGCTGTCGCCATACCCCGTTCGCCCCACGAAAAAGCGAAGCGATCTAGCGGGGTACTGCCTGCTAGAACGAACAAAGTGTTCAACTGATATATATATATATATATATATATATATATATATATAGGGAGTCCTTTTTCAAAACAAGGATACCGCTGGACACCTCGTTGAAGTGCATGCTCATACCATCTCGCATTCCTCATTGCACGCAGTACCTTCTCAAATCGGGACTTTCACCTGAATGACAGGCACAAGGGTGGCTGCTCTTGCAAGGGGGGACGGCTTCTGGAGGCTTGTGAAGAGAGGGCTTGGTAAGAGAGGGCCTCTTGCAGCAGTGTGCCGCACCCCTACCCTGGCCGCCCAGAATGCGGCCGCGGCCATCGCGCCTTCCACCTGGACGCCTCCGCGTCTGCTGGCGGGTCATTGACGCATCTTGATTTTACTCTTAGGTCGGGCGTGTCCCCCTACAGGCGGATTTTGGACGACACATGAAATATATTCAAAAATGTCAAAACAAGTCCAAAATACGCAATCAATCCTCCCCAGACCATGTTTTGAGTATACTTGAATATTCCTCCTGTAGAGGGACAGGCCCGACTTAATTTACTCTGACCTTCCCTCCTCCTTCTCCTCCTCCTCCTCCTCCTGCCCTCCTCCTCCTCCTGCCCTCCTTTCTCCTCCTCCCTCCTCATCCTGCCCTCCTTCCTCCTCCTCCCTTCCCCTTCCTACTCTGGCCCTCCTCCCTCCTCCTCCTCCTCCTCCTCCTCCTCCTCCTCCTCCTCCACCTCCTCCTCCTCCTCCTCCTGCCCTCCTCCTCCTCCTCCTCCTGCCCTCCTTCCGGCCGGCGCCTCCCTGACGGGGCGCGCCGGGGCGCGGGCATACGCTCCACTGCTGGTGCTGTTGACCACCATCATGGTCAGCGGCTCCTCCGGCCGTTGGGGGGGCAAACTCGTACTTTTAGGTCGGGCCTGTCCCCCTACAGGGGGATTTTGGGCGAAAAAGTAAAAAATACCCAACAAATACTCCCCAGAAGCTCGAAAATACTACAAAAATGGTCCCCATACGATTTTTGACTACTTTTGAATGCTCCTCCTGTAGAGGGGCAGGCCCGACTTAATCGTACCTCCAGCGGCTCCAGCGTCTCTGGGGGGACGAAAATGAAGGGGCCCCAGGACACACAAATAAATAGACACACATAACAAGATTCCCCATATGTTCCCATATTTTTGGGGGTTCCGTCTTCCCCCCCCACTCCCCGTATGTTTCCTATATGTTCTGGGGTATCGACGATTCGTTGTCTGTGTGTTTTTCCCTCCTGCAAAAAAAAATGCCGAGATCGCTGCCGACCGGGCCTCCACCAGGCTGCGCTCCCACCCAAGCTTTGACATGGAGTGGGAATTGCGCGGTGCGTCTCCGCCCGGAGGCTACCTCAGTTCGAAACGGCGCGCAGCGGCTGGCGGCTGGCGGAGGCCTCTCGGAGCATCGTCGTCGTCGTCGTCGTCGTCGTCGTCGTCGTCGTCGTCGTCGTCGTCGTCGTCGTCGTCGTCGTGGTCGGCGGCGGCGGCGGCGGCAGGGCCGGCAGCGGCAAGACTAACCCTCCGCTGTGGCAGCAGCAGCGGGCGTCTGCAGCAGCCCCCCCCCCCCCGCGGCAGCAGCTGGCGTGGGCGGCTCGCCACCGCGGCCGGCAAGCAGCAGCGAACAGCAGCAGCAGCCGCAGCAGCAGCAGCAGCACCACCGCACGGCAATGCAGCTGGCACGAGGAGCGCGCGCGCGGGGGGCCAAAACGGCAGAGCTGGGAATCATAGCTCCAGAGCGCGAGGGCGAGGCCCAGGCTGCAGAGCTCGTCCGCGGGGCAAGTGCCAGGGTCCAGGAACCGTCGACCTGCCAGAGCCCCCCAACCCAACCCCGAAGACCCGAATTTCGGGGTGGGGGGGGGGGGGCGGGTTCCATATGCATGTTTTCCCAATGTTCCCCGCCCCCCCCCTCCGCCCCGCCGGAAATGGAGGGCAGATTGAGGCCTTCGGGTCAGGTCGGGGTGGTTTGGTGGGTGGTGAGGAGCCGGCTCCCCACTGGGCCGCCGACGCCGGAGAGCTCTGTCACGGCGCGGATCCCCAGAGGCTCGAGCCCCAGGGTTCAGTCGGGCCCGCGGCCCCAGGGTTCACTCGGGCCTGTCCCCCCACAAGGGGATTTCGGGCGAGCTATGAAAAATACGTTTTCAAAATGCACCGAAAAATTAAACATACTCCACAACATTGAAAAGACTCAGAGAATACCCACAAATGCTCAAAAGTATTTCAAACATCGTCCCCAGACTATGTTTGGACTATTTTTGGATATTCCCCCTGTAGAGGGACACGCCCCACTGCGCCTTCCAAAGAAGCAAGGGTGCTCCTGAGGAACCCTCCCCCCTCCCCCCATCCCCCCCTGCGCGTGGCTGAGCCACACAACGATCCGCAAGCACATCCTCCAACCCCCGGCTCTCCGAGAAAACCTTGGCGCCCATCGCGATGCCTTCGCAGCGCGGAGCCCCCTGGGCCCTCCGCTGATGGGCCTGTTATCCAGCACCACCACCACCATGAGTTGGAGGGGGAGTGGGTCCTCCCCCCCCACCTCCACCTCCTCCTCCTCCTCCTCCTCCTCCTCCTCCTCCTCCTCCTCCTCCTCCTCCTCCTTCCCCCCTCCAACTTACGATGGTGGTGGAAAACGGGCCCTTCGCGGCCGCCGCGGCCGCCACGGCGGCCGCGGCCGCGCGACGCCGCCGCCCGGGCAAAGGAGAGCGCTCCTCGGGGAGCTCGTCCTGGTACCGCGCCTGCGCGCGCGGCCAGGGCCCCGCGGGGACGCACGTCGGCTCGGCCGGCGCCGCGCCGCCGAGGCCGCAGGCGAGCAGGCGGGCAGGCCTGCGCCCCAGACCTCGGCCCTCCCTCTGCAGGCCCCCCTCGAGCAGAAAGGAGATCACGCCGGGCGGTCTCCTGCAGTCTTCGGCCTCCGGGGGCCCTCGCCGGGCCCTGGGGCCGTCCGAAAACGACTCGGGAGGACGAGCCGGTCCCGGGGAATCGGTCCGAACCTCTGGGGGTCGACGTCAGGGCCCCCCGGGCAGGAGAGGTTACCCCCCGGGCAGGAGAGGTTACCCCCCGGGCAGGAGAGGTTACCCCCCGGGCAGGAGAGGTTGACGTCGGGGGTCTGGCCCCCCGGGCAGGAGAGGTTACCCGCTGCGCTGCCCATCCAGCATCGGGGGTCGCAGCGCAGGGGAGGACCTAGTTACTCCCCAGTGAGCGAGGAGAGGGGGAGGAGGAATGAGGAGGAGGAGGAGGAGGAGGAGGAGGAGGAGGAGGAGGAGGAGGAGGAGGAGGAAGAGGGGTCGCAGCGCGTCTGCGTCCCGGTGCCTTCTGCCCATCCGTTCCCTCCTGGCTTCTGGAGCAGCCTTTCCTCCGTTCCCTCCTCTGTCCCTGCCAGCTGGGCGCTGCAGGGACTGGTCGGCAAAACTGGGCTCCTGCAGGATCCTGAGGGCTATCCAGCGCTCTGCCATCTCGAGCGCTCATTTGCTCTACCTCCAACCGCTGTCTGACTGTCGCGTTTTCCCAGCTTGAACCGTCCATCTGTGCTCGGAACTGTCACAGGGAGGGTTTACAGAAATCCTATGTTTCCACCGCTTGGACCGCCCGCTATCCGCGGCCCATGCGTTTTCCCGTGTGGTCCGCCTGCTGTCCGAATATCGCTCCCGCTTGGACCATCCATCGGCCGCCTTAGAAAATTATTGTTCTGGCCTCAGCAAACGAGCGCGAAGGGGGAGGTTGAGATGTGATATAGCGAGCAGAAACAGAGTGTTTTCCCAATTTGGGCCGCCCGCTATTTTAAAGCACGCAAAATATGCGCTGTCTCCGCTTGGACCGTCCGCTGTCAAAGAGCTGTGTTTTCCCCGGTTGAAACGGCGGCTTTTCAGATACCATGCGTTGTCCCCCGTTTGGACCGCCTGCCGTCAGAATGTCGCGTCTTCTACGTTTGGACCGCCCGCTTTCCAGAACCATGTATTTTCCCCGTTTGGACCGCCGCTGTCCGAACGTCGTGTTTTGCTTGTGTAGACCAGCCATCAGCCGTGTTGAAGGATCCTTCCCTTTGGCTCCACCAGAGAGAGAGAGAGAGAGAGAGAGAGAGAGAGCGAGCGTGATGGAAGGAGTTCAGATATATCACCGGGAAAGTGTAGAGACACAATGTTTTCCCAGTTTGGACCACCCGCTCTGCAGAACCTCGCGTTTTTCGATTTGCAACGTCCGCTGTCCGATTGCCGTGTTCTCCCGTTTGAACCCGCTCCTGCTGCTGGCGTTGCGAGCGCAATTACATCATCTGATGATCGGGGAGAAAAATTATGTTGGGATATGTTGGGCCGCCTTCAGGCCTTTTCAGAGCCATACCCAGTTGAGAACATCTCAACTGTTGATGGGATGCCCTTTGCAGCATCGCCATGTTGAAAGCCATCCTGGACCGTACTGGGCAAACTTGGAGACCGGATTGAGACCATATTGGGCCATGCCATCTTGGAGCCCTCTTGGTCCGTTTGTTGGCCTCTGTTGGGTCGTACAGAGGCCTGCGAAATCTGCAGTTTGGGCAAGACCGAGCTCAAAGCAGCGTCGACGGCATCTCACTGTTGAGAGGATATCACTAGCGAAATCGCAGCTTTGGGCAACAGCGATAGCAACAACATCTCATATGTGTGTGGATGTCCCTAGCGAGCTCAAGACCGAAACCAAGACGACATCGACAACATCTCATGTGTGTGAGGATGCCCCCCAGCGAGATCGCCGTGTTGGGCAAGAGCAATACCGACGACATAGTACATCTTATGTGTGTTAGGATGTCCCTAGCGAACTCGTCGCGTGTTGGCGGAAATGGGGCGCGCAGGGCCAGCTTGTTGGGATATTGTTGGCCGGCTTGACGGCTTCCGAAGGCGATCCCAAGACATCTGAATTATGCCACATATGTCAGATGTCCCGGGCTGAGTTCGTAACAACTGGGGCCCAAGAAAAGCCGACGAGGCCAACTCTGGGCGAGAGGACAGCCAGGAAGCGTCAGGATAAC
The DNA here is from genome assembly GCA_963575745.1 of Prorocentrum cordatum. Lineage (NCBI taxonomy): Eukaryota > Dinophyceae > Prorocentrales > Prorocentraceae > Prorocentrum > Prorocentrum cordatum. Next base: position 26,264 of record CAUYUJ010021985.1, read on the forward strand.
TCTTGGCGATTGTGGCCCAGCTTCGGGCCCAGGGCCTGCCTGAATCATGCGCCTCCTCCTCCACACGTCTTCCACCTCCTCTTCCGCCTCCTCACCGCGCTGACCCTCTGATCTTTCTCAATCCGTCGCCTCATCCCTCCCCGTTCTCCACATGCTTCATCGCTGCGTCCATATTATTGCTCTGACCCTCATCCCTCCGACTGCCTCATCACCTCTCCACATCCCTCTGACCCGCATTCCTCCTCCCCCTCCTCAGTCCCACTCACTGCTGACCAAATGGCCATCGGGATGGTCAAACAAACAACCGCGTCGCCGCTGCTGCCATCGCCTGCGCAGCCTAAGCCCATCCGACAAAGCAGACAAGACACATAAGAAGACGACAAAGATGAGACGCAGAGAGTTCGGACGAAGCGAGTGGGCCCACGAAGCGGAGAACGTAGGTGCGGGAGGGGTGGTGGTGGAGGAGGGCGAGGAGGAGGAGGAAGAGGAAGAGGAAGAGGAATAATATCAATAACAATAATAATCAGAAGAAGACGCGGCAGCAAGCAGGAGGGGCAGAGGAGGAGAGACGAAGAGGCATGGATAAAGGATGGGTGTCTGCTCGACCCCAGGCGCGCGGCGCCACTTGTTTGTCACATGCACCCCCCTGACCCATTTCAACCCCTTCCTGGGAACTGGTTGCGCATCCCGCGTCGTTTTTGTAGAATGGCCCTGTGTCCCAGAACGGGCCCTGGCACCGGCCCAGGCTTGGGAACAACGTTCTGACGTGGAGCAACGATCATGCGGCTCACACATGACGGCGCAGGTCCGGTTCCGATGCATTCTGCTGTATTTCAGCCCGTGGGCCCCACAGACTGGACCCCTTCCCAGCAAAAGTCAGCTCTTCGTCTCAGAACCATATTCGACGGTTCCGAGGCCCGAAAACACCTCACGTGGAGGCAACAGGCCAGGATCGAAACCATCAATGGCAATGCTGGGGGCGGGCCCTGACACAAACGAGTGCTAGACCCTGGGCGCCCCCGTGGGACCACCAACTCTCCACCCCAAACCGCTGCTTGATGGCCCCGGGTCCAACACGGGAGATCGAGAGCCCGAACAAGGGCAGCAAAACCACAGGACCCGTTCCCGCAGGGCCCCTTTCCGTCGAGCTGAACAGATCCACCCGAAGCCTGGGATCCTCGGGGGAACGACAAGTTACCGGTACCACCACTCCACAGACCTCTCACGGGGGCGTTCTGACCACAACTCCCAGGCGACTCCAGCCGTGGCGGCCAGGGCCTCCCAGGAGACACCGGACAGCGAGGTCTGGGCAAGCGGTGGCGGCATCTGCACATATGCTGCCATCCTTTGAAAGCGGGTTTTTCTTTCCCGCGCAAGAGTCTTGGCGGCCGCGGCGTGCACCCGCCAGGGTGCGTCCGCGCCACCAGCGCATCAATTGCCTGTGTGCACCACAGCATGTGTGCGGGGGGGGGGGGGGGGTCCAGACCCCCCACCCCAATACGATCGTCAGCGTTACCCCGGCGGGAGGGGGGGGGGGCTGGCACGGATAACGAGCGTTACCCTGGGGAGGGGAAAACAAGAGCGCTTTTTTGCATTTCGGCAATGATAAACATTGCAGTGGGGGAGGGGCCAGGGGGGGTATCATGCAACGCCTCCTCCCCGCCGTGCGCACGGCGGCAGAGCCCGGAGCGCACTGGGAGGTGGAGGAGCGTTACGTTCTGGGGGGGAGGGGGGGCCAGGGGCTATAATGCCCACTGTGCCCCAAGCAATAAAGAAACACGCTCCAGCGGCCCCCGGCCCGCCCCTTTTGGTGTCCGTTAGATTGGCGGCGATCGGCCCGCTACCGCGCGGAGCTCATAGTCACATGCCGCGGGAGCGCTTCGCCGGGTGCACGTCGGGCCGCCTGCAGCAGTGGGGAGTGGGCGGGCGGCGGCCCTCGCTCGCCACCTCCGCTGGCCAACTCATCCCGTCCTCCTCCTGCTCCTCCTGCTCCTCCTCTCCTCCTCCTCCTCCTCCTCCTCCTCCTCCTCCTTCTCCTTCTCCTTCGACTCCTCCTCCGCCTCCGCCTCCTCCTCCTCCTCCTCCTCCTCCTCGATTCCTTTTCCTTTGAACCACTTCTCCCTATCGCACCCTGAGCCAAATTTTTCATGGAGGGCAGGGCGTTTCGCCTGTGACCTCCTCACCACGTATGGCTCTTAAGTTTTGAAAAATAACAACGGTTTCACAGATGGAGGGCGGGTGGTTTTCAAAATGTGGCTCTCGCCTTAGCGCCGCGCACATTCGTTCTACACCTCTGCAAGAGCTTCACAGATTGAGGGCGGCTGGTTTTCAAACTGCGGCTCTCGCCTTAGCGCGGCGCACATTCATTTTACCAATTCGCAACAGTTTCACACATGAAAAGCGGATAGTTTTCAAACTGTAGCTCTCGCCTCGGCGCGGCGATCATTTGATTTGAACTCTTGCAACAGTTTCACGGATTGAAAGCGAATGGTTTTCAAAATGTGGCTCTCGCCTCAACGCCGCGCAGATTCGTTGTAACAAGTTGCAGAAGTTTAACGGGTTGAGGGCGGCTCCTTTTCAAAATGTGGCTCTCGCCTCGACGCCGCGCATATTCGTTATACAGCATTGCAAGAGCTTCACGGATTCCCATCGCCAACGTACCAGGAATGGTGCTTTGTAAGGGTTCACGATTACGCGGGTGCAACGGTTACGTTGATTCTCGGTGTTGAAGTCCTAGAAATTGCGTTCTAGCGCGATTCAGGATCGTTAAGACGCAACAGTCAGGTTGATCCGTGGCGTTGAAATCCCGAGAACGTTGTTTTGGCATGCTTCAGGGTCTTCAACGGGTGCCTTCTAACGAGGCAGTTCCATGAATGACAATGAACCGTTGTAGGGGCCTATGAAGAGGGAACTTGGAGGGTGGGGTCACTCCAACATCATTGATGACTCTTGGGTTTACACTGGTCCTCCTCCTCCTCCACCTCCACCTCCTCTTCCTCCTCTCTCCTCCTCCTCTTTCCTCTCTGCTCGCCTCGCCCCCCTCCGTCGCGGCGGGGCCGTGGGGGCGCAGCCAGACCACCCAGGCGGGCCGAGCGGAGGGGAGGGCCTCGGGCGAACGGCGCGCGTCCGCCCCCCACCCCGCGCATGGACGACGACGGCTCCGACGCATGCGGGGACGACAGCGACGAATGTGGCGACGACGGCGAGGACGGCGACGACAGCGAGTGCGACGACGGCAACGTATGCGGCGACGACGACGACGAATGCGGCGACGGCTCCAACGAATGCGGCGACGACGACGACGGCGGCGACGACGGCGAGGATGAGAAGGACCCAGCTTTACATGAGGTGTCTCTGTCGAGGATCTTGACCCGCCATCACGGGCGGTACTAGAGTTGTAGTGATGGCGACAAGGAGGAGGAGGAGGAGGAGGAGGAGGAGAAGGACGACGGGAAAGGGAGGAGGAGATCTGCACAAGAGGGGTGGACGGATGATGATGATGATGATGATGATGATGATGATGATGAGGAGGAGGAGGAGGAGGAGGAGGAGGAGGAGGAGGAGGACAAGCTAGGTGCGCTCGCGTCATAGCTGACATCCTACCCCTCCTTCCCATCCCTTACCATGGCGTAGATCCCCTCTCTACTCGCACAGGCGGATGTCGAGCAGGGCAATGATCCCGAAAGGGTACGCGATGCATTGTGGAGCACGGCATGGCATGGCGTAGAAGAGCACCGCAAAGTGTAGTATCAACCTAGCATTGCATTGCATGCCGTGGCATGGCACGGGAAATGAAGCCAGCGTCAACGGGAGCACGAGTCGGAACGAGCGGAAGCGCGGAAATGAGGCCAACGCTGCAGCGCGCTAGCACGATTCGGAACGAGCGGAAGCACGGAAATGAGGCCAGCGCTGCAGCGGGAGCACGATTCGGAACGAGCGGGGCCCGAAAATGAGGCCGGCGCCTCAGCGAGAGCAGCATTTTGGGAACAAATGCAAGCGAAAACCCAACTCCGGGGAATCCTGTGTAAAAAACAGTACGCGGGGGGGGTGGCTAATACTTTCAAACTGTCATCAGGGGAAGAGGGAGAGTAGTATTCATATTGGGTAATTGTGAAGGAAGAGGTGGAGGAAGAGGAGGAGGGACAAACAGAGGAACAAAAGACGACAGAAGCACAACTTCTCGGAAGTCCGCGCGGGTCTCTTGGTTCAGCGCTGGGCCCCCCTGGAGGGGCAGCGCGCCTCGCGCGCCAGGGAAGGGGTCCAGCGCCGATGCAAGAAGTCCGCGCGGACCTCCGAGAAATTCTGTTTGCGCCGCGCTCTGTTCTGTTGAGAGTCTGGGCGAAGAAGACAATCCCCACCCCCACCAGGGACTGGCCATCGCTCGGACGTCCATTCCCTGTGTTTTTTTCGGTTTCGTGCGTGGTTATTCTTTTTTTGCCGAATGATCAAGGATGCTCCTCGATGGTCCTCGCCGAAAGAAAAATGCACACGTCCGAGCGATGCCAAGGGGAAGCCTTGGCCCAGCTGGGCAACAGGCACCCCCATGGGCGGGGACGGGTGCCGCCTCCCTCCGGCTTCGGAGCCCGCGTCCCCACCCAGAGGGGCAACGCCGGGACAGCCAACTCACAGTCGGGGCGTGGACCTGAGGAACCCCAAATAAGGAACGAGGCCCCTTTTTTCCATAAGTTAAACTTCGACTCCCCATTGAAAACATAAGGAAAGCCTGAGGCAAGCTGTGAAACAATTCAGGAACACGGAGCCCCTCCCCAACGAAAAGGGTTCCTTCTTCAGCGAACCGACTGTGCTCTGCCCTGGTGGGGGTGTGGATGGTTCCGACGATGATGAGGGAGGGAACATCGGCGGCGAGCCCAGGTGGGGAGTGAAGAGGGGCGGGCCTTCTCAGAGGGCTCGGAAGTCCCCCGGCCTTCTGAAACGTTGTCGAAGCAATTCCTGGAGACACAGGAACCTTATCAGAAGGCTTCTGAGAAGCCTCGCTGCCTTCTGAGAGGGCCTTCTCCTTCTCGCTTCTTTACCCTCGCTCGCCGCCGATGAGAGGAGAGAAAGAACCGTCGTGCACGCCCGCGGCTTCCACGAGTAGCGAGACCGCGCCCCGGAGAGGTGTCGCGGAGACGGGCGCGCGCGCGCGCGCTGCCGGCAGCCAACGGCCTGGCCTTGAACGAGTCGGTTCTACTTCGTTTCGAGCCCCTGCGGTCGGAAGTTGGCGGCGCGCAGACATCGGCGGCGAGCCCAGAGGAGAACTGAGAAGGGCCGGGCCTTCTCAGGAGGTTCGGAAGTCCCCTTGACTTTTGTGAAGCTTTGTAAGCCTTTCCCGAAGACGCAGAAAACTTCTCAGAAGGCCGGAGGGCTTCTGAGAAGCTTCGCTGCCTTCTGAGAAGGCCGCCTCCTTCGCACTCCCCCCCTCGCTCGCCGCCGAAGAAAGGTGGGTGGCGCTGGAAATCAGTCGGTGGCGCGGACAAGGAGGCAGGGGGAGTAGAAGAAGAAACAACCACATAAACATAAACGCTTGGCGCCCCGCTCGGATTTCTTGGATTCGCGCTGGACCCCCCTCCCTGGCGCGCGGAGCGCGCCTGGGGCGGCGCCGGAGACGCCGCCAGGGGGGCCAGGCGAGGATCCAAGGCATCCGCGCGGAGCGCAAACAGTTTATGTTTGTGTGTTTTTGTTCTCCTTCGATTCTTAAAGGAGGCTGCTCCTTGGAAGGCGCCGGTCCCATCTCTCTGCAGGAAAGGCCCGCGCCTCCTCGGAAGCAGGGGTGCCTCCAGGAAGCCTTCCCCCCCCCCCGTTCCCCCTCCTCTGCGTGTGGCCGCACAAGAGCTGGGCGGCGCTGGAGATCAGGAGAGGAAAAGGCACCGATACCAATCCCTGACTCCGGATCCGACCTACTTTGGGGAAATTCGTAAGTAGGGCTTGGAATTTCCGCCCTACTTTTCAAGCCCCGCTGATGCCAATTTCCGCCCTACTTTTCAAGCCCCGCTGATGCCAATTTCCGCCCTACTTTTCTGTTGCTGTTTCTGTGGATTTCCGCCCTATTTTATGTTGGGTGCAGCAATTACCGCCCTACTTTTTCGGCCTCTTCTAGGTGGATTTCCGACGCAATTTAAGTTGGGAGAAAAGCCAAAGTAGGGCGGATCTGGAGTCAGGGATACCGGGGAGACGTAAGACTCGGGTACGGGGGACTCGGGTTGGCCTGACGGGGGCCATCATAAAAATGACGAGGCCCAATCTGATATCTGACGCGGGCTCCCGCTGCAGACATCCCACGAAAACGGGACAGTCAAAATCCAGGACGCGCTCGTCAAAACAAAGTCGGCAAAGCCGAGTTCCGGCTTACTCGAGTCCTACGCCTCCCCGACAATACCTTCCCCTCGTCGCCGAGGCAAAATTCGCCAGGAAGTCCCAGTCGGAACACGCATTCCCTGGGGAGGTCCAAGGAGCACAGCAGCACAAGCTGCGAGCAGACAGCCCCCCCGGGCAGCCCTGCCTGGTCTCCAGAGGGCCCCCGAGCAGCCATGGGCGGCCACGTGCGAACCCCGCCCCCGCCCCCCCACGGATTCCGAGAGGGGAGGCGGGGCTCACTTCGCTCGGAAGCTCCCTAGGGAAGTGAACGCCAACCCCCTTCCTTAGAGATCATATTGGGGGGGGGGGGGGGCAGGGTTCGCATGTGGCCGCCGAAGTCAGGCGCGAAGCGCCTCAGGCGCGCCGCTTCAGGTCGCGCCAGGGCGGCCGGTGGGCTGTCTGTGCGCAACCCGACGACTCAAAACCACGTAGCGCGAGAGGGGCGGCCGTGGTGAGCAGGCGCGCGGGGGGGGGGCGCCCGAGGAGGCCCTCCTCGGAAGCATCCCTGTGGATGCCCACCTGGAAGCCTCCGTGGAAGCCCACCTGGGCCTCCCCGGCAGCCTCCTCGGGAGCCCTCGACCGGCTTCCAGAGCAGCCTCCCCCTGGGAGCCACCCCCAGGCCAGTCGAAGAAGCCCCCCCGGCCTGCTCAGAGGGCCCTCTCTGCTCGTGCCACGCCCCCGTCCGCGCGCCGCCGAGGAAGACAGGCCGGGCCCAATGATGGGTTTGTTTTCCACCACCACCACCACCACAAGTCGGAGGGGGGAAGGAGGTGGAGGAGGAGGAGGAGGAGGAGGAGGAGGAGGAGGAGGAGGAGGAGGAGGAGGAGGAGGAGGAGGGAGGAGGAGAGGGAGGAGAGGAGGAGGGGGGGGAGGACGGGGAGGAGAAGAAGGAGGAGGAGGAGGAGGAGGAGAAGGAGGAGGAGGAGGAGGGGGAGGACCCTCTCCCACTCCAACTTCTGGTGGTGCTGGTGGTGGTGGTGGTGGTGGTGGTGGTGGTGGTGGTGGAAAACAGGCCCATCACCCGATGCGCGGGAAGGTAAAATTATCTGGTCGGCCCCAGACCTCCGGGGGCTCAGAGGCACCGAGAGCCCGAGGCCTCTCTCGGCTGCCGCCCTCTGCGCAAAGCTCGGCCTCTGGAGAGGCGGAGCCTCGGGGCCTCGACACCGTCAGACGAGACTAACTACTCGGGAGCGGACACCAGGACATGTAGTAGGGGCCCGACCAAGAGAAGCCTTCCACAAGCAACCCAACCCTGAGGCCCCAGGACGTCCATTGAATGTTTGGCGCGGGAACGCCACGCTGCCCGCAGCAAAACCATCGAAACCCAAGAACCCTAGGGCACCCTGGAGGCAAGCAGGATGCTTCTTGGCATGGGCCTCCACGGCAGGGAAGACGCCAAACAGCCAGGTGCTCACGGGCGGGGAGCACGCCCACACTATCGCCCACGGCCTCGCAGCCTGGACCCCCCGGCAGCGACCCCGTGGCTGCAGAGCGGCTCTGCACGGATGCCCACCGTGCAGAACGCGCCCGTGGCACGTCAAGATCGCGACCCGGCATCCAAACCGCAAGGGGATGCACGCGGCTGGCTCGGGAAACCCCGAGCCCTACTTTTACTTCGGCAGGCTTCCACCAACCTCCCGCTGGCGGAACAGCATACTTCTCACGCCCGCCGGCTTCCTCCTCCTCCTCCTCCTCCTCATCCTCCTCCTCCTCCTCCTCCTGCTCCTCCTCCTCCTCCTCCTGCGACTCCTCCGACCCCTCCCTCCTCCCTCCTCCTCCTCCCTCCTCCTCCTCCTTCTCCTCCCCTCCTCTGCTCCTCCTGCTCCTCCCCCCTCCTCCGTCCTCCCCCTCCTCCTCCTCCTCCTCCTCCTCCTCCTCCTCCTCCTCCTCCTCCTCCTCCTCGAGGATACGTCGGCCTCTCGAGCCCTCCGAGGCGAGAGCCCTCTCTGGAGCGCCCTCTGTGGCTGTGCCCGTCGCCCGTGAGGGGGGGTGCCCGCGGGACGCGGAGCTGCCGAGCCCGCGGAGGTCTGGGAGACGGGCCGGCCCGAGGCCGAGCAGGGCGGGCCGCTGCAGCGGGGAGGCGGGCCGGAGGCGCTCAGACACCGGACTCGAACTCATCCCTATCCCCAGGATCGGGACGCCCAAAGCAAGGACGATCTTAGGGATGGGCCCTCAGAAACCGAGGGGATCCTCGAGATCGGCACCGACGTTGGGTCATGCCAGACATAGGGGTAGGGACGTGCTTCGCACGGGCAACTCAAGCGGAACCTCCTCCCGCCCTCGCCCTCCTCCTCGTCCTCCCTCCTCGCCCTGCACCCCTCCCTCCTCACCCTCCTCCCCACTCCCTCCTCCCTGAGCCAATGCCCCGGCTCGAGGTTCTGGGCGCGGATATACCAGGCAACCGCGAACCTCGCTCGGGGCAGCTGCCACAACGCGTCGGCCCGCGCCCGTGCGGCGTGCGGGCCTGGCCGTGATCCGCCTGCTGCCGCGCGGCCGCTGCCAGGCCAGGCGCGGGCGGGGGCTCTCCGCGCCTCGCGCGGCGGAGACGGCCCGGCACCAAGCGGGCACGGACACAGCGCGCGGCCACGCGTGTCCTGAGCGTCGTTCCACCGATCCTCATCCCCAGCGGCGTGGCCTGGGCCCTACTGGCCGGCTTGCCCCCCCAGGATGGGGATGTAGGTCGTCCCCTTCGGGTCTCGAGAGGTGCCTTCCCAACTGGGGCGGCAGTCGGATCAACGATACCGATGTCCTGCTCCGCGCGGCGGCGGCACACGGCCTGCGCAGGAGCGCAACGGCAGCGAGAGGCACCCGCGCGGCGGGCGACGGCCGCGGGGAGGTGCGCCGGCGGGTGGCCGCGCGGCTGCCACGGGGGCGGAGGCACCGGGGCCGGCCTGGGTCGGAGGACCTGCAGGCTGGCGCCCGCCCCACGGGCCGTGAGGCTTGGCAACAAGCGACGGGGTTGGCTTCCGCCGTCCGTCGCTCTCGCGCAGGCAAGGGCGAAGGTAGCTCGTCCTGGCCAGGCCGACGACGACTGCACTGCGCATGCTCGGACCACGGCTGGCGCCATTCAGGCAAGGCGTGCCACCGTGGCCTGCAGGAAACCTTGTGATGCATCGTAGGGGCGAAGGTAGCTCGTCCTGGCCAGGCCGACGACGACTGCGCCGCGCATGCTCGGACCACGGCCGGCGCCATTCAGTGAAGGCTTCTTGCCACTGTGGCCGGCAGGAAACCTTGGGCTGCAACACCTCCTCTGAGTCTTAATGCGAAGAGCGTTGCTGCTCACGCCGCCGTGTCGTCCGCGGGCCGTCTCCGCAGACGTCTTCCCGCCTGAGGAATGAGATGAGTGGCCGAAGGTTAAGGATCGCCTGCCTCGCTGTATCCGCGTGTGTATGTGCCCCTCCCTGTCTTGACATAGCTCTGCTCTTCTCGTACTGTGCTGCACCTTCTGCCATTAAACTGCGGCGGGCAGCAAAGTTTGCATGCAACCTTGGCGCCAGGGCAGATGCAGATTCAGGGCAGCAGTCCCTGCATTGCTCGGCGTGTTGGAAAACGACCTGTCACCTGACCAGTCCCTCCTCCCTTGCTCTCCCTCATGCTCCTCTTCCTCCCTCGCCCCCTTCCTCCTCCTATCCTCACTCCTCGTTAACGAATGTTCCTACCAGGCCACCGACCTAGCAGATAGCGGCACCATCCTGGAGTTTCCTCCCTGCTCATCAATTACCCTGGCGACGTACCCAACGCCTGCGCCATGCGGGGCATGCGTAGCTTGGGAGACGTTATACGGAAGTGATGACGTGACATGGGCGCATATACTTCTGCGAGCGGCATTCGTGAGGCTCGCAGCCCCCCAGGGATTGCGAGGTCCCCCTCAGATCTGCGCGGTGCCTCACTCCGCTGGACCCGCCACCAGCCATCGAAATTAGTAACGGTTTCGCAGATCGCAGCCCCTGAAGGACGGCGAGGTCCCGCTCGGATCTGCGCGGTGCCTCACTCCGCTGGACCCGCCAGCAGCCCTTGAAAGTGGCGACGGCTTCGCAGATCGCAGCCCCACCAGGGGCGGCGAAATCTCGCTCAGATCTGCGCGGTGCCTCACTCCGCTGGACCCGCCAGCAGCCCTTGAAAGTGGCGACGGCTTCGCAGATCGCAGCCCCACCAGGGGCGGCGAGGTCTCGCTCAGATCTGCGCGGTGCCTCGCTCCGCTGCACCCGCCAGCAGCCCTTGAAAGTGGCGACGGCTTCGCAGATCGCAGCCCCACCAGGGGCGGCGAGGTCCCGCTCAGATCTGCGCGGTGCCTCATTCCGCTGCACCCGCCAGCAGCCCTTGACAGCGGCGACGGCTTCGCAGATCGCAGCCCCACCAGGGATGGCGAGGTCCCGCTCAGATCTGCGCGGTGCCTCGCTCCGCTGGACCCACCCGCAGCCCCCGAAAGTGGCGACGGTCTCGCAGATCGCGCTGCTGGCCCCCCGTGCAGCCCTCGAACATTGCAGCGGTTTCGCAGATCGCAGCCCCTCCCCGGGTCCGCGGCGGTTCCCACTGTGCTGGCCCCCCGAGCAGCCCTCGAAAGTGGCAACGGTTTCGTGAATCGCAGCCCCCCCCGGGGATGGCGAGGTCAAATTTGGGTCCGCGGCGGCTACCACGCATCATGCTGCCCCCCCCAAGCAGCCCTCGAAAGTGGCGACAGTTTCGCGAATCGCAGCCCCCCAGGGAAGATGCACACACATACACACATACAAGAGGTACCGCAGGCAATATGCACAGACAAGAGGTACGCGCAAAGCGGGAGGAGGAGGAGAAGACGCGACCGCAGTGCTGTATTCAAAACGAATACCCAAGGAGGGTTGGGAAAAAACCATACAAGTTCAACGTCATCGCTTTCAACAGTAAGGTTTTGGGGCCGACGTTGCAAAATGCATGGCGGCAACGGGACGGGGCGCGCATCGCATGCGAAAAAGCGAAATGGCACTCTCGTCCCGGCAACCCGTTTACCTTCCTTACAAGTTTGGCTGCCGCGTGGGCGCTGCGCGGCGTTTTTCGCTGAAAGATTCGCCAACGCGCGAGCGGGCAAAACTGTCGACCTCGCCTCGGCGCCGTCCAGTGAACTTGTTGCTCCGGCGTCGGCGCAGCGCCCAGTTGTCCATCGCCAAGGTTGTTGGAAACGAAGCCGCGCGCGGCCGGGCGGGCTGGCCGCCCTCGCCAGAGCTCCGTGCACATCTCCCCTGAAGCGGCGCTCCCGCGAGGGCGCGGCGCATGTTTCGCTCGCCGAGCCGATGGAAGCGCCACCGGCAGCGGGGCCGCGCGAGAGCGGGCGACATTTGGGGGGCCCAGAAATATACTTTTTTTTTAAACATCCATAGGGAGCCCAACGGCGAGAACGGGTGGCAACAGAGCGCGGAGACGCCGGAAGAGGAGGAAGAGGAGGAGGAGGAGGAGGAGGAGGAGGAGGAGGAGGAGGAGGAGGAGGACCGAGGAGGCACAGCAGCGCGCCCCGGCGAGCGCGTGGACTGGCAGCCGCCTAGGGCGACGGCCCCGCGCAACTAATTACATCTAATTAGTCTGGCGCGCCCGGGCGCTCCAGCAGGCGCCGTCGCACAGCCGCCCGCCACGCCGCCTCGCGGCCCCCGGCCCGCGGGGCATCCAGGAGCAGCAGGCCAGCCGCCCGCGGGGGCAGGAGCGGCGCCCATCCGCTGCACGGACGGCACGCGAGGCGCTCCCAGCGCGGGGCCCAGCACCCGCACGCCATGCAGGCCACCCAAGCGGGCCCTTGGGAGGCGACGTGCCCCCGCCAGGCGCTGCCGGCGAAAAGCACCCTCGCCGCGGCGGCCGCCCCTGGGCCCGGCGCCGCGCGCGCTGGCCCCTGCCCCGCCTGCGGGGCCGCCGCGGCCACCACCGCAGCGTCGTCCGCCACGCGGGGCACGCGGCGGCGACGATGCCCCGCCTGCGTCCAGCGCCGCCGCACACGCGGGCCTCCAGGGCGGTGCCCGTGGTTAGCCTTGAGCGCCGCGAGCTCCACCGCGGCAAGCACACGCTGTACGGCAGCGAGCGCGACCAGCTGCCGCTCGCGCTCCTGACGCAGCGCCGGCGGAGGCAGCCGGGCCTCGGCAGCCACCCCCGCGAGGCGGTCCGCCGCGGCGTTGCCGGAGCGGTCGTCAGGCGACACGCCCCGTTCCTGCGCCTCCGCGGCGTCAAGGTGCCCCTTGACCCATCTCGCGGCCAGCGCGCCGCTGCGGCAGTGAGGAACGATCAACTCCCACAGGTCAGCGTGGGCCCAGTCCTCGGGGGACGCCCCTGCCCTGATCGCCGCAACGCAGTTGCTGACGAATCGGGAGTCGGTCACTACCTCGACGGCCCCGCCTGCCAGGCTGACGGCATGCACCGCTGCTGTGAGCTCGGCGCGCTGCGCGGTCTGCGCGCCGTCGACCGGCCCATGGTGCTCCTGGCGGCCCGCGCCCTGGTCCAGCACCACCCCCCACCCTGCCCTGGCGAGGAGGGGGTCAGTGGGGTGCGCGCAGCCGCCGTCCGTCCAAGCGCGCGCCCGGGCTGGCTCGGCGGCAGGGGCCGGCAGGGCTGGGCGCGGCAGCGGCCATTGCGCCTGGTCCGCCAGTGCAGCTGACAAAGCTGTGTGCAAGAGATAAGGCGCACCAATGCACTTGCGCAGGCCCCCACAAACGCAAGGCTTGGACCTCCCCCGCCCTGCGCCGAACCCACACCACCCACATGCCTCCTTGTTTTTGTTTTATGTCGGCGGCGTTGTCGTACTAATGTTTTTTCACCTACACCATGTGAGTAAGGTTGTGTTTGGTGGGTGCCCCCACCGTGCGTTGCATTATCGTTCCCTACGCGCAGCTTGTTTATTATGTTTGGAAGTCTCAATGTGATGTGCGTTTTCGTTGTTCTGTCGGCCCGCGGCCCACTGTATCTTATGCCCGTGCCCATTTTCCGTGAGCGCTAGGCGTTGGGAGACCCTGCTGGGGTCGCGGTGGTCGGGCGGGGTATCCGCGGAAACGATTGTACCATAAGCGGCAACGGCAACGACGATGGCAGCGGATGCGACGCCGACAGCAAGGACGAAGAGATGAGATCGGAGGGGAGGGCGTTTGTCCAGAGCGCGCCCTCGAGGCGACTCCCTCGCGCTCCCGAGGCGGCCCGAACACGCTCGGCCGTCTGTCCGGCCTCCTCCTCCGCCGCCTCCTCCTCCCCCTCCTCCTGATCACCCTCATTTTCGTTATCCTTATCCCACCGCCGCCTCCTCCTCCCCCCACTTGCTTCATCCCCATCATCCTTCTAATCCTCTTCATCTGCTCTTCCTCCTCGCCCTCGTTATTCGTATGCTACTGCCCTGCGCCTTCATCCGACACCAGCTCGTGCCAGTGCCGACGTTGCTAACCCTGCTCCAGCTCCACCTGGTTTTACCCATGTCCACCATCTCCATCCGATTACTAATTACGCCCTGCCTGCCCTACCCCGTAGATCATGCCCCACGCCCCTCAAAAATTTATCTCCGTGCATCGCGTCTCCTCCCCGCCTCTACCGCATTCTCCTCCCTGTCACCCTCTTCCTCCTCATAATTCCTCCCTCCCGCTCATCTGCATCGCCGCACTCGCCCATATCCTCCTGTCTCAGCTGCTTTCCTCCTCATCATCGGTATGCCCCCCATCCTTTGCCTATCTCCCCCAAGGGCCACCACCACCATTACCACCATACATCGCCATCACCATCATCCTCATCATCATCATCATAATCATCACCATCATCATCATCATCAGCATCATCATCATCATCATCATCACCATCATCATCATCATCATCATCATCATCACCTTCACCACCGTCGCCATCAGCTGTAGCATCCTCAGCCCCCCCCCCCTCCTCTATCCACCACCCTGTCCCCCCCCCCCGCGTCCTCCTCCTCCTCCTCATCATCTTTCTCATCCTCTCCTCATCCGCCTACTCCTCCTCTCCTCCTCCTACTCCCCCTCCTCCTCCTCCTCCTCCTCCTCCTCCTCCTCCTCCTCCTCCTCATCCTCCTCCTCCTCCTCCTCTCCTCCTCCTCCCTCCTCCTCCTCTCCTCCTCCTCCTCCTCCTCCTCCTCCTCCCTCCTCCTCCTCCTCCTCCTCCTCTCTTCACCTCCTCCACGTCGGCGACGTCGCGGCCCGCGGCCGCGGCGCGCGCCGCGCGCGGAGGTCGACCGCCTCCGCCGCCTTGCCGAGGACGAAGGAGCTGTTCTTCTTGCCCTTGCCGTCCTAGTAGGCGCCATTGCAACAGATGCGACAGTCCGCGCCAAGTCAGCCCGCCTCGGAGGAGTTGCGTCTGCGCCCTCAAGCTGCGCCTGAGTTCGCACGCGCAAAACCTCGGACGTTGGCCGACTCAGCACAGACCGTCGGGTCTGCATCAATGGCTTTCCATCCGATGTCCTGCTTGCCGCCGTCCTCGGCGTCGCTATCCTCGTCGCCCCAGTCCGTGAACTCGGGCTTGCAGCACTCGCCGACGTGGCTCAGCGCTGGCTCCGAGCCCACGCCCTTCAGCACGGGCACCTTGTACTTGAACGTCTTGGGGCCGCTCACCGCGGTCACCTGCACTGGGAGCTCCACGCTGCCGAACTCGTGCGTGACGGTCTTCTCGTCCTTCTTGGCCTTTTTCTTCGGCGCCACCATCTCCGTCGCAGCTGGCTGCTGCGTCGCCGTCTTCATGGACCACGCTGCGCAGTAGTCCACGCACTTGGGGATCTGCACGTTCGACCCGTCGATCCACAACTTCGGGCCGTTCTCGCACACCAGCGGCAGCACGTCCGAGTGTCTGATCAGATTTGCCACCGACGTGCTGACTACCTCGGGGGGGCCCGTCGGGGGGGAGGGGGGAAGGGGTGGCGATGCCACCACCGCCATCCGGGGGCATCGCTACTTCCCAGCTTCCACGACTAGCTCGAGGCTCTAGGCCGCGTCGCCCCCCTCGCTCGGGGACGCATCGTCACAGGGGTGATGTCTGCAATTGCGACGATGCCATCGTGTACGCAATTGCAGACATTACCCCTGTTGGTGGCGGTGGTGGCGTGGACCCCCATCCCCCCTCTCCCATGGCCTTGCCCCAGAACTCCAACACCACGCTCGAGTCGCACAACGGTTCCGTGCGCATCAGGGTCACCTTCTGCTTCTTGGCCGCGGTGCTGACCTCCTTGAGCTCGAGCTTGTCGGGGTCGCCCATCAGCTCGTCGTCGCCGCTCGCGCTGAGGTAGGCAGACCTCGCCATGGTGTCGAGCTCGATCTGCACGCGGCACGTCAACTCCTTCCTCGAGAAGTGGCCCAGTCCGAACTTGTCGATCTCGTCCGCCGCCTTTGACCGCTGGAGCACTCTCAAGAGGGCCTTGACCTTATCCGCCTCCTGCTGCTGCTGCTGCTCAGCGCCATTCATCGCCACCGTCTCTCCGCCGCCTCCGCCCGGGCCGTGCGCATGCGCCGCCGGCTGGTCCACCACTGCGACGGGCTCCGCCTGGACGTCGTCCAGGAGCAATTGCATCGCCTTCTCGCTGCAGCCACCGCCGTTGAACCACTGCTTCGCCTCCTCGTGCTCGCGGTGCGAGGCTCTGTAGATCTCGTGGATGCGGCCGACCATCTCCGTGCGCTTCGACTGGGTGACCGCGACGCCCTGGTCGATCTGGAGCGCGGCATCGCCGCCGAGCAGCGCCTTCACCTTAGGGAACGGGCGGGGAGGGGGGGGCGGGGGAGGGGGGGAGGAGGAAGAGGAGGAGGAGGAGGCGGAGGAGGAGGAGGAGGAGGAGGAGAACGAGGAGGAGGGGAGAGCGGCGGTGGAGGAGGAAGGACAATAGGGAGGAGGGGGACGAGAAGGATGACGGGGCGATGGGGACTGGATAAGAAGGAGACGATGGAGGAGATGGGAATGGGAAGGACGAGAAGGAGGAACAGCGAGCAAGAGTACGGGGCACGAAGGAGGAGAGGGAGGAGGCGTGGATGAGGAAGGGCGCGAGGAGGGGTGCGAGATCGTTGAGAAGGAGGCCGAGGAGGAGGAGGAAGGATGAGGGAGGGAGCGAACGGACGAGTGATGGATGGGTGGGTGAGTGGATTGAAACAGGGGAGGGAGGGGAAGGGGGCGGGGGAGGGAGTAGGGAGGAGGTGAAGGAGGAAGAGGAGAAGGAGGATGAGGCGGAGGACGAGGAGGAGGAGGCGGAGTAGGAGCAGCAGCAGCAGGAGGAGGAGGCCAGGAAGAGGAGGAGGAGGAGGACGGAGATGGTGGATGGTGGCGGAGCGACGTCGTCACCTTCGTCTGCCACTGGCCGATCCTCGTGCACGTCGTCAGCTCGTCCGTGACTTTGATCACGTCGCTGAAGTAGTTGTCCATGCCGAGGCTCACGGCGCGGACGTGCAGGCCGTTCTCGTGCTTCGCCCAGGCTTCCGCGATCGTGTTGAACGCCACCGCCTCGCCTTGCTTGATCTCGAATGCCGATCGCAACTTCACGAACGGCATCTGCGCAACCTGCGCCTCGTCGTGCAGCACGTGTTGCAGCGAGTGCTTCTCCTTCAGCTCGTCGATGTGGAGCTTGATCACGTGCGGCACGTACGGCACCGTGCCTCGAGGCACAATGTTCACCTCCATGTTGCCCAGTTGCGACGCGACGCTCAAGAGCAAGCCCGCCTTGTACGCCGTCATCTGCTGCACCGTGAAGCCCCCCTCGATCAGCGCCTTGCGCGGGCTGCCACCGTTGACGTACTCGCCAACGCCCTCGCTTTTGATCTTCTGGCACGACTTCAGCACCTTGTCCCACGCTGGCGGCACCGTCTCCCCGATCTTGTCGAGGACCGCCGTGGAGAGCAGCTTCCACGCAACCTCCTGCGACTCCACGTGGCCGCCGAGCACCGTCACCTTGCTCAGGAGCGTCATCATCGTGCCCGTCACCACCTGCATCAGCTCCTGGCCCCGCTCGATGTCCATGCCCAAGCGGTTCTGCCCGACGAACGTGAGCAGCGACTGCGCGTCGCTGAGCTCCGTCTCGACGAGCGCCTCAACGTCCTCTAGGCGGCATTCCTCCTCCTCCGCCTCCTCCTCTTCCTCCTCCGCCTACTTCTCCCAATCCCCCCATCCTCCTCCTCCTCCTCCTCCTTCTCCTCCCCCTCCTCATCCTCCTCCTCCTGTTCCTCAGTCGCCACCTCCCCCCCTTCCTCCTCCTCCTCCTCCTCTTCTTCCTCCTCCTCCTCCTCCTCCTCCTCCTCATCCTCATCCTTATCCTCATTCTCATGCTCCTCCTCCTCCTCCTCCTCCTCCTCCTTCTCGTCCCCCTCAAGCCTCTCCGCTTCCCGCCCTTCTCCGTATCCTCTTCCCCATCCCCCTCTTCTTCCTCCTCCTCCTCCTCCCTCCTCCTCCTCCACCTGCTCATCCTCCTCTTCCTCGTCATCCTCCTCCATCTCCTCCTCGACCCCCCTCACCCCCCCCCCCCCCCCCCCGCCCATCCAACTCCTCGCCCCCCTCCTCCTCTTCCCCCGCATCGCCATCGCCAGTGCCATCGTCATCAGCATCCTCGCCATCACCATCACCATCACCGTCACCAGCTGCCCGCCTCATCATCTGCATCATCCTCTTCTTCCTGCCCCTCCCCTTCTCCCCCCCGGCCCCCCTCCTCCTCCTCCTCCTCCTCCTCCTCCTCCTCCTCCTTCTCCCCCTTCTCCTCCTCCTCCTCCTCCTCCTCTCCCCGCGCCCTCCCCATCCATCTGGCCTCCTCCTCCTCCTCCTCCTCCTCCTCCCCTCGTCCTCCTCCTCCTCCTTCACCATCAGCATCATCTACATCGCCATCGTCGCCGTCACCGCCATCGCCACCCCCACCACCATCACCATCATCATCATCATCATCATCATCATCATCAGCATCATCATCATCATCATCAACGCCACTCTCATCATTAGTATCCCCACCAATGGAGGATAAGGAGGAGGAGGCGGAGGAGGCGAGGGAGGAGGAGAGGAAGGCTGAGGAGGAAGAGGAGGAGGAGAAGAGGGAGGCTGAGGAGTAGGAGGAGGAGGACGAGACGGAGGAGGAGGAGGAGGAGGGGGAGGAGCAAGAGCATGGCGAGAAGGGGGATGACGATGATGATGAAGATGATGACGGGGATGCGAAAGCGTCGAGAATGCGGGATGTCGATGGGAAGGGGGATAAGCATAGGATGTTGTTGAGGATGAGGATGCGGATGGTGTTGGGGATGAGGATGAGATGAGGATGATAATGAGGGAATGGACGAGGATGGTGATGGTGATATGGATGATGGGGGTCAGGACGAGGATGAAGATGGGGATGAGGATGGCAATGGGGACGTTAATGAGACTGAGGTTGAGGGCGTGTTGCAGGATGATATGGTGATGCTGGTGGCAATGGCGCCGATGACGATTCGCGTGATTGGTGCGAGGACTTGGGCGAAGACGATTATGGAGCTGGAGATGGGTAACACGAGAAGAATGAGTTTGAGGACGGTAAGGACGATAGTGATGTTGGTGACGATGATGCTGATGATGTCGAGGGGGACGATGGTGATGCTGATGGTGATGATGATGCTGATGAGGATGGGGATGATGATGGTGATGCTGATGATGATGAGGTTGAGGATTATGTTGCTGATGCTGACGATGATGCTGATGCTGATGGAAACGTGGATGATGCTGATGCTGACATTGATGATGATGATGCTGAAATTGTTAATGTTGATAATGTTGATGCTGATGTTGTCGTTGTTGATGATGGTGATGGTGATGATGATAATGCTGATTATGCTGGTGATGGTGATGCTGATGGTGGTGATGGAGATGATGGTGGTAGTGGGTCTGGTAATGCTGTGTCTCTGGGTGAAGCGGAGGGGCGTGATGTTGGTGACGAAATTCTGGTTGTGCATGCAGATGTGGATGATGGTGATCGTGATGCAGGCCCGAAGGGAAGCACTGACGAGGGCGAGGATGCGCATGATAGGGAGGAGGAGAAGGAGGAGGAGGAAGAGGTGGAGGGACGATGAGGATGAAGAGGGGGAGGGAGGGGGGACAAGCAGGATGAGAAGGTGGACGAAGAAGAGCAGGAGGGGGAGGGTGATAGGAGAGGTGGCGGAGGAGGAGGACCAGGAGGAGGAGGAGGTCCAGGAGGAGGAGGAGGAGGAGAAGGATGAGGAGACGGAGGAGGAGAGGCGGCGGCGGTGGCATTGGCGACGATGCAACGACGACGACGACGACGACGACGACGACGACGATGACGACAACGAGGCCGACGACGACGACGACGACGACGACTGCGACTACGACGACGGCTTCGCATAAGCATGCCTCCTCTTCCTCCTCCTTCTCCTCCTCCTCCTCCTCCTCCTCCTCTTCACTGGTTCGCCTCCTCATCCGTCCCCCAATCCTCTTCCCCTTCCTCCTTCATCCTCTCCCTTGGCCGTTTTCTGGCCCTGGGGTGGTCCTTCGTCGAGGACCGCCGCCAAAGCAGCCCGCGCTGCGTGGTACGCGCGGAACCTCTCTTCGTGCCGCGCAACTGCCGACTCGCCGTCGGCCCTCCCGAGCCTGCAGCCCCCGAATGCTTGCATGTACGCTTCGTGGGCCGCGTCGTAGGCTGCCTCCGCCTGCTCGAGAAGGTCTCGCGTGCTGACCTCTGTCTCGCACAGCGTGCGGTAGTTCGTGATGGCACCAGTGAGGAGCTCATCTGTCCGTTGCAAGGCGGCGTGGGCCGCGGCAAGGGCAGCGGCCGCGACCCGCTCCTCCTCACTGATGTCAGCGGCGTCATCAGCGCCGTCAGTGTCAGCAGCGTCAGCGCCTGTCTCCTCGGCGCCCGCTGCCCCTGCAGCCGCGGCAGCCGCGGCGTCGGCGGCGGCGCTGTCGGCCGCGACCTCGGCGGCGGCGGCGGCGCCGACGTCGCTGGCCGCGCCGGCGTCGACGCAGGCGGCCGCATCGGCGAACTTGTTGGCAGGCGGGGCGGTGGAACGCCGCGGCCGCAGCAGCGGCCTGTGAAACTTCGGTGGTGCGACAATCGGCTGCTCCTGGTGCTGCTGCTGCTGGTGCTGCTGCCCATGCTGCTGCTGGTGTTGCTGGGGCAGCAGGTGCGCGGGCGGCGGCCCCGCTGGCTGCGTTGGCGACAAGAGCGGATGCTTGGGCACCGCCCCTGCTGGCAGCTGCTTGGGCAGCGCGAGCGCAAGCGCCTCGAGGGCCTCGCCCTCGTCCATGCGCGGCCCCGCGGGCGCCCCGCGCGGCCGCTCGGCTCGAGGGCGCGGCGATGGCTACACCGTGAGCCCTTGGGTGCGAGCGTCCTCCTCATCCTCCTCCTCTTCCCTTTCCCTCTCATCCTGGTCCTCCAACTCCTCCACCGTCCCATCTTGCTCCTACACCTCCTCCTCCTCATCATCCTCCTTCTTCTCCTCCTCCTCCTCCTCATCCTCCTCCTCGGTGCCCTCCCTCTCAGTATTCTCATCATTCGCCTCGTCCTCCTCCTCCTCCTCCTCCTCCTCCTCCTCCTCCCCCTACTCCTCCTCCTGATCCTTCTGCTCTTCCTCATACTCGTCATCCTCCTCCTCTGTCTCCTCCTTCTCCTCTTCATTCTCATCCTCATCTTCGTCGTCGGCGTCGGCGTCGTCCTCCTCATCCATCTCCTCCTCCTCCTCCTCCTCCTCCTCCTCCTCCTCCTCCTCTTCCTCCTCCTCCTCCTCCTCCTCTCCTCCTTCCTCCTCCCCCTTCAGAAAAAAAAAAGCATACTATATCAACACCTTCCTCTCCTCCCCTCCTCCTCCTCCTCCTCCTCTCCTCCTCCGCCCCTCCCCTCCTCTTCCCCAGCTCCTCCTCCTCCCCCCCATCCTCCTCTCCTCCTCCTCCTCCTCCTCCTCCTCCTCCGCCTACTCCTCCTCCTTCTCCTCGGACTCCTCCTTCCTCCCTCCTCCTCCTCCTTATCCTCCTCCTCCTTCCTCGTCATCATCATCATCATCATCATCATCATCATCATCACCACATCATCATCATCATCATCATCATCAGCACAGCATCATCATCATCATCATCCGCATCCTCCTCCTCCTCCTCCTCCTCCTCCTCCTCCGCATCCTCCTCCTCCATATTATCCTCCCCCTCCTCTTCCTCCTCCTCCTCCTCCTCGTTCTCCTCCTCATCCTCCCTTCGCTTCAGCCTTCCCCTCCTCGTCCTCTTCCCCAACCTCCCCCGTCCTCGTTGTCTCTTCCTCCTCGTTTCTCCTCCTCCTCCTCCTCCTTCTCCTTCTTCCCGTCCCTCCCCTCAGGGGAGCCCTCTCCAATCTGTCCTCAGCCGTCATCTTCGGAGGGGCGGGCGTGTTTTTCAGCGGCAGCATGTCGAAGTCGCAGCAGTCCGAATCGCTCGGCCTGGCCTTCAGCTTGCGCGCCTCCTTGTATGCCACCGCCTGCGGCGGGCGGGGCGGCAGGGCGAAGTCGGGAAGGGGCCATGGGTGGCGAGGAGGGGGGGAATTGGGAGGAGAGTTAGAGTTCCAGCTAATTCCAGATAGGGGATGGGACGTGCATTGATGCAAGCAAGGAAGTTCGGAAGGGAGAATATTGCGGGCGGTGGACGGAGGATTGAGGTTGCAAAAGGGCGAGAACAGCCAGAGACGAGAGAGATGGAGAGGGCGAGTGAGGGAGGGTGAGAGGAAGGTAACGGTGGGGTGGGTCGAGTCGAGAAGATGGCCTGGAAATATTGATAAAAAGGCCGAGAGAGGGAGAGAGAGAGAGAGAGAGAGAGAGAGAGAGAGAGAGAGAGAGAGAGAGAGAGAGAGAGAGAGAGAGAGAGAGAGAGAGAGAGAGAGCGAGAGGGAGTGGGAGGGAGAGGGAGGGAGATGGAGGGGAGGGATGTGGAGGGAGGGAGAAGGGCACGGTAGAGATAGAGGGGGAGGGAGAGGGGAACGGTAGAGAGCGACGAGGAGGGAGAGAGAGCGAGAGAAAGGAAACCATGAGCTATTGGCAATGATATAATGAGAGAGCTAGAACTAGTGTTAGATAAAGAGAGAGGGTGGGAGACAGGCTGAGCCAAAGGAATAGAGAGAGAGAGCGAGAGAGAGAGATGCGAAGTTGGACATATGGGCGGGGAAGCTGGGGAAGGGGAAAAAGATGAGGAGAAGGAGGAGGAGGAGGGAGGAGGAGGAGGGAGAACGGGGGTGAGGATGAGCGGTGAGCAGAGCAACACTAACAGTAGTTGTCGTAGGACGAGGGTGAGGAGCACGAGGGTGCCAGTGGGGTAAGGAGGGGAAGGATGAGAAGGAGGAGAAGGAGAAGGTGGCGGTGGGGGAGGAGGAGGAAGAGGAGGAGCTGGAGGAGGAGGCGCACTGGCCTTCGCCCTCTTGGCGAACGCCGTGAAATCCACGCAGTCCACGACCTTGTCGTTGGCGCCGTACAAGGGGACGGAGCCCGCGATCGCGCCGAACAACGCCAAGACCCACACCTGGCGGCACAAGTCCTTCGAGTCGGGGCTGATCCGCTCGATCTCGCCGACCAAACTCCTGGCGAAGTCCACGAACTTCCACGTCTCCATGCCGTTCTGTACCTCTGTGACCTCCACGTCCTTGATCTGCGGCTGCTGCGCCTTGAGCTTCTGCTGCTGCTGCTTGCGGAACTTCGTCGCCGCGGCAGCCTTCAGGCTCGACGCTGGACGTGAGGCAGACTTCTCTTTTGCTGCGCCCTTCTGTCTCCTCCAGCGTGGGCCCGACTTAGTCACCAAACTCGCCGCGGCCTTTGCCGCCTCAGACTTCTTCTTCTTATCAGCTTTCTCCTTCTCGCGAGCCGCCGCCTTGGTTGCCTTCAACATCGCCTTGGCCTCCTTCAGTTTCAGGTCCTTGTGCAGCTTGGAGTCTGGGTCCGCGAGCTGCTTGAATGCTTCGCTGTTGGACATGTCCTGCAGGAGCCCCCTCACCATGGGCTCGCGGATCTGCGTCTTGAACCCTGGGTTCTGCAATCCTGGGCTGAGCCCCTTGTACTGACCAAGAGGTTTGGCATCCTGTGGAATCGGCACCACCATCCGGACGCAATCGGACACGAGCTCAGGGTAGTCTGCCTGTTAGAAGGGCGCCAACGACCCAGCACGCAGCGATCCACGCCAAGTCGAGCCGATCAGGGCCAGGGCCCAGGATCGACCAGGCCCTGGCCCGAAGCTAACTCGGCGTGAACCCTGCATATGGGCCGTTGGCGCACCCCATACCTTGAGGACCACGAAGCACGCGTTGACTGACTGGAAGATCGTCTCGGTCTTGCGAGCTGCGGGGTGCTGCAAGTCGCACTCGCCGTTCACGACCTTGACCGTGGCATCCCACACGCTGATCTGCTCGGCCTTCTCCAAATGATCGCCCCTCCAATCGGCATCGATGATGCGAAGCTGCGACAAACGGTAGAAGCTGGAGGACACCTTGTAGCTCGTCGGGTTCGCCCACCTCCCAGGATAATACGACACGGCCGTCTCGTACTTCAAGTCCAACAGCTTGTCCCATGCCATTTCTCCCCAACCCATCTGCTTGGCCCGCTGCTTGAAGCGGAGTTCCACGTTGCGCGTGGACTCCCAGATCTGGATGATGGTGATCTCTGTCACCTGGCCGTTCACCACGTTCTTGTACTCGATGAGGAAGTTCAGGACGTCGTCGGGCGTCGCTCTCGCGTACCTCTTGCACCCCTTGAGCACGGTGCTGGCCATGAGCTGGATGCACCTGTTCTCCTTCTTCACGTCGGCCTCCCACGCCTTCTTGCCAGCGTCTGCCAGAAGCGTCCCCCAGTCAAGAAGTGAGTAGACGCCCTTCTCTTCCTCCACGAAGTCTGGCGACTCCCGCAGCCCCAACAGCAACCCAACTGTCTCCAGCGACTTTTGCCTGCTGGCCACCGAGCCTGCATCGCCGCGAAGAGCGTTAAACCGATGCCTGTGTGATTGAGCAATGCGGCGTCGCCCAACGCGCCGGCGGCGCGACTCGACGAGCGCCCACTTTCTAAAAGCAGGCGCCCACCAAGTCTCGCTCCCAGCGCTGTTGGGCCGACGCCGCACTGACCCGACCAATGCCTCTTGCACGTCCAGCCGTCAGGGCCCACCAGCGTGATCGTCGCATCATCGTCGTCGCAGTACAACCTCTCCGCGATGACCCGCAGCTCAAACATCGTCATGTCGCTGCCCCACCTGTCCCTGACGTGGGTGTACTTCCCGCTGTTGTCCCACTCGTCGGTGCACCTTGCTCTGGCCTTTCGAACGAGGGCCTCCACGCCCTGACGCGAGAGGTTGCACTCTACCCTGGCAACCTGGTGCGCCTGGGCCGAGACGAGCGCCATCGCAGCGGCAGCGCTGCAGCGGCCGCAGCCGCGGTGTGGCGCGCGTCTGGCTGGCAGCGAGCCGCGGGCCCGAGACCTCTCTCACCCCGCGGAGGACTCTCGGGCCAAAGCGGCTTCACCGCTGGATGGGTAGGCCGGATCGGTGCCAGCCTCGGTCCACGACCGCCCAAAGACGGCGTCACATGTCACTGTGGGATTTGGGGGGGAGGGGGTGGCGGTTGACCCTATTGCCACGCAGATCGGCCCAAACAGAGAGACTGTGAACCGAGCGAACCCTGCTCCATAACGAGGCCTCGCGCGGGAACCCAGGAGGCTACCCCAAAACATTAGCGAGGGGCTTCGACTTCCGCCCAAAGACAGCGAAGGCAACCAGGAGGGAGTCGGAGGGAGGAGGGGGAAGAAAGAGAGAGAGAGAGAGGGAGAACAAAAACATAAATAGAGGGAGATGGAGATGGAGAGACGGAGGGAGTGAAGGAACGAGAGAGGGTTGCATCTCTGGAGCCTGGTAGCGGCCCCCGACTAGATGCACTCGAACGTCCCAGTCCCAGGGGCCGTTGACCCACGACCCAGGCACGTCAGGCACGTTGGGGTTGGGGGCAGTTTGGGGTGGGATGGTCGAGACCGACGGCGTGGCACTTGGGCCATTTCTGCACGCATTGTAGGTACACGTGATGAGTATCATCGTGCAGGTGCACATTTCGTGTTGTTTTTTTTTTTGTTGTTGTGTATGCTTTTGTTGTTTTCGTTTGATCGCGTATGACTCCACTGTTCCACGCACGCACGTAACTGCATGCGACATGCGCCGCTACAATAACACAGCGGGCTGTAATCATTATTCTGCTGAAGTCTACCATCACATTTCCGCTGGTGGCCCTGTTGCTAACCAGCTGCCCAACGCAATTGCGCTAGACGCTGCTGGCCAGCCGCGATACTAGTGCATTTGCGCTAGTAGGCAGCCCACTTGAGCAGCCCACCAACGCAATTGCTCCAGCCAGCTCGTTGGTCAACCGCGACTGGCGCAAATGCCCTGGTCAGCTGCGCCCCTGCCGACACCCCACTAGCTCAATTGCTCTAGTGGGGCTTCTGGGCGACCGCGTCTAGCGCAAATGCCTTGGTCAGCTGGCCATGCGAGGGCTACCAGCGCAATTGCGTTGGCCGCCGCCAGAAGCTGACGCAATTGCTCTAGTGAGTCGGGCGCTGATGCGCTGCCCAGCGCATTTGCGTCACTCGCGGTCGCCCAGCCTGACCAGTGACCAGCGCAATTGCGTTGGCAGTGCGCCCGTCAGCGCGAGGCCGCCAGCGCAAATGCTTCAGTCTGGCGGCTGCTCTGCCGCGACTAGCGCAAATGCTGAGGTCAGCGCGTTGGTTGGCGGCGGCCTGCCAGCGCAATTGCCGCGCTGGCGGTGCATCTACTAACGCATTTGCGCTGGAACCGTTCCCACCGACCAGCCGACTAAGGCATTTGCGCTAGGCGCTGCCAACCTGCCACCAGACTAAGGCATTTGCGCTGGCGAGCCGTCCGTCAGCGCCGCTGGCCAAGACATTTGCGCTAGTCGCCGTCGGTCAGCCACCCGACTAGAGCATTTGCGCTGGTGGGCCGCCAGCTTGGGCTGCTCACCAGCGCATATGCTCTAGTCTGCTGTCTTGCCGACTGTCACTAGCGCAATTGCCTTGGTCATCTGGTCTGGCCGACAATCCACCAGCTGAATTGCCTCAGCTACGCTGTGACCTCCAGCGCTGCAACAAACTCTGCCGCAATTGGAAACCACCGTCAGAACGCAGAAACCACACCTACAACACCAGCGCCAAACTGGAACACACGAAGGGCGACATGCTTTTTTTTGTCAAACGATACCAACCAAAACACCAAACATTTCTTTACACCAACAAACAAAAACATACAAACACGAAGCGACCCGACGCAGCTTGAACGATTGTATAGGACACGAGGTAATCCGTCGAACCACGCGCAGGAGCGCAGGGAAACAGTTAACTCACAACTGCATATAATCAAAACGCTCATCCATACGTTGCGCATGATCCTCAATGTACATGCTGTGCGCCTGCGTTTGCATGCGATGAAGACTCCCTGCAGTTGTCGTTGGTCGTTGATGTCGTGCTTTGCGTGCGTTCGCTTGTGCATTTCGATGTGTTTAGCGTGCGTGCAGGCGCCATTCCCAACACTAAACCAGCAGTGCACGCGTGCATTCGTGTAGGAATGTGCCATCACAGGCTCACTTGCAGTCGCATACGCATGTACGAGGAGCCGCATGTATCGGTGCACGCCGACCCTACCACTATGGACCGCCATATCCTGTCAATGTTATGCGGTCACCATCATCATTATCATGCGCATGGCTGGCGGTCCAAGGCTCAAGGTTCAATGCCAACAGTTTACAGTGCCGCCAGAGGATGGCGCATGCGAGTTTGAAACGTCTTTGCTGTGCACAGTGGCGCACATACAGCATCGCTATGCATAGGGTTACCTGCCAGCGCACAACGAACAAGAAAACCACTCGCCTTGCTTTGGGTCCCGAGTCGTGCTGCACACTAGCACGCAAAGCAAATGCCACGGTTGCAAGCAAACCCCGCATCGGAACAGCTCGTCGCCTTCTGGCAACATCTTATCGGGCGGGAGGCAAGCGGGGACAGAGCGGCAAGCCTTGCACATGACACAGGCATCGTTCGGCAAGGGGACTATGGGGCCATTCCACATGCGAGCATTCTCACGCAGCATCAAAGTCTGACACCACTTGGGCATAAAAGGGCTGCCCTCCGACCTCTTGGCCTTTGCCATGATGATCGGTACCCGCTTCACAATGAAAACAAACCCAACAACGGACTCTGGTTTCACACGTGCATTCACTATTGCTTTGATTTGGCCATTCGGCCACAACGACACCTGTCGCCCCACGGACCCCTCAACATTCGTCCACTGAATGTACAGAGTTCGGTCGCCGACCCGAATTAAAGAAACCTCACCGTACGAAAGGCTATCGCACGGTGGCTGCATCGAAGCTTGGTGGAGCGCGCCAGCGACGGCATCTGCTCCATCGACGCGCCCCTTGCGGGAGAGATGAGAGGTAAGGGCAGGCCCCCAAGCAATGGTTCTAGAGGGCCTTTCATTACGCTCTCCTCTGACCTGCAGCGCCCCCTTCACGATCGCAAGCACAATGCTTACACACACACGACGCCTCGAAGTGGGAACCCAGGGCCAGCGGAGCGAAACGCAGAACTCTCGCATGTCTTGTCCGTGAGCGGGGCAGGGGGAGGGGGTGAGGCGGACAGGGAGAGCGAATGAATAGCCGCTGAGGGGGTGGGATGGGGGTGGGGTTCGATACAACTCATTGCCCGCCTGCTGAACCAATGCCATGACTTTCGTTTTGTCGGGCCCACCCATGAACTGCAACGGGTGCTGGGCGAGGCGGCGTTCAAGGAGGCCGTGATCAGAGAGGAATGCGGTGTCGGGTTCGGGCTCAGAACCGCACGGACCAGCAACTTCATCACCCTCACTTTCATTGTACAGGTCCGCATCGTAACTTCGCCTCCGACTCAACAGAAAGGCCCCCGCCCCCGCCAAAACCCCCAAGACGCAACTTACAACGCGCGTGCATCACGCTTGTCACGCCCCTGTCACACGCTCACCGCACGCCAGCCCACGCATTGCTCACCACGCGGACACACGCGCACTGTGTAGGACGTGTGTGTGCAGGGTTTGACGACATTACTGTGGCCCCAGGGCCTCTCGTTGGCCGGTCCATCCTCGGCGCTGTCGTCTAAGCCAGGGCCAGAGTGCGCGCCGAAGCCTGAAAAGCCATCGCGCTCCAGCATCTCACCCAGGATCTCTTCCAACACGTCATCCCCAAAGTCAAAGTCGTCAGCGTCGCTGTCGACAGCATCGCCGACGCCGCCATCACCTGGCCCATCCTGGCGGGCTGACCCAAGAGTAATCCAAGACACCAGCGGGATCAAGATTGGGCCCACAAGGGCCTTTAAGACCGCCCACCACAAACGAACGCTCCGCCCGCGGCCCCGCGACCCCCCTCGACCCTCGACCCCCAACGCCCCGTGGAGGCCCATACGGGTGTGTTATGCGAAGCCCTGGCGTCCTCATCTGGACCTTCACCGCCAGCGGGGGGTGCACTATGGTCCCCGATGGCGGGCGCCTCAGGATCGGCCCCTCGCGCCCGCTTGGGCGCTGCGGATCTCTTGGGGATCTGCAATTCTACTGCTTCCGCATCCCGAAGAAAGAGCCATGCCCGAGGGACCTCAAACCATAAAAGACGGCATTTGTAAACTGTGATGGTCGGCAAAGCTTTGCGCTTACGCCGCCGCCCCCCCTCAAGTTCGGCTTCGGCTGGAACGACCGCCCCAGCCGCCTCCTCGATGGCCTTGGCCATCGCGTCGCCAATGAGAGTGGACAGGAAGACTGGCGAGATTGGGCGGTCCACTACTAGCTCGAGCTCGCGGTTATCATCATGTCGCATTGTTGTGGTGCACGGGGCCGCGATGCCGTCCCGCTTGTACGCAGATGGGACTAGAAAACAGCAGGGACGCATATCGGGCTGGAAGGAATACGCCATCGCCGCGCCTCGTTCCAGCACCCTGTATGCAGCGTAGGCAAGGCCGAGCGCAATCGCAGCTCGTTCCAATTTAATGGGGTCCGAGTGGTCCGTGCACCGTCTAGGCCGATCCATTGGTGGTATGTCGTAGCCTGGCGATGTCTCAACCTGAGCGTGCCGATGAGTGAACCTCGTGCTGTTCATCTCCTCCGAAACCGCACCCATCATGGGGGTACAACTCTCGGCCGCGAGCAGCTTGCCGTCGCCAACTTTCAAACACATGCGACGGTCGGCCCCCGCAATGCCTAGATTTCGCCCCCTGTCGGTCATGACTTGAAGCACCGAGTGCAACCCTAGTCGCGATGCGGCCCCAAGCCCTAGCCCGTGCACGCCCAATACCCCCCCATGTCCACTGTTGCCCGTTGCCCGCTGTACACCCGAACCCCACAACACGAAACGCAGACGCCCTGGAGTTCCAGAATCCAGAAGGAATGCGGCCCCAGGCGCCTGGAAGCAAGACGTTTGCGATGTAAATGAAATATGCCTCTAGATGGGTCGGCCCTTGGCGTCAATGTATGCAATTACTGTACAGTTACTTCTATACACACATGTCTAGGTATACGGTACACGTATATTTACGTTTGTAGGTACGTATGCATGCGTGTGCATGTCTATGGATTGGCACATACAGCAGACTTACTGGCATATATGCCGTCGCAAATTATGAACAGTTGGATGGGGATTGGCGGAGGCCGAACTGGCGAACTTGCCACCGAACCTCTTAACCCAAACCCGAGACAGCCATGCAACGCGACAGCCACGCCGATACTGCAATTTCATTGGGCCACTGATTCGGCCGCAAAGCCTTAACCACCAAACAATACAATGCAACGCCACAAACAGCTGACATCACATTCAAGAGTGTCTGGGGATGGATTCGATGTTCGGTGTGGGGCGCCAACGTTGGGGATGAGGCGTTAGGGCGTCGGCATTGGCCCGCCCCGCGCAAGCCTTCGACGTCCTGCGAATGGCCGCTGAGCACATCTCGCAGCATGAGTGCGAAGCCGTACAACTGGTAAGGTACCATGCCGCCAGACGTGATGACGGCATCGATGTGATTGCCGTAGACCTCCTTCACCTTCACGGTAACGCCGTCAAACACGTCATTGAGGCAGTGGCATATTGGACACAGGGCTGAGAGCTGTTGACAAACGGCGACCCGCTTAGCATCTTCAACGCCAGCGGGCCGTTGAGGAAGTACAAGCAAGAGAAAAGGGAACTTCTCGCATGGCCTCACGAAGCGAAACCACCATAAACAAGCTGCCACCAATACTCCTTGAACAATGCGCTCGATTGCACCAGAAAGATATCCAACAGGAACGCCGCGCAACGCACCTGCCCAAATACTACCCGAAGACCCGTCAACAATCTGCTTGTCAAACTTCTGAGCAAACACGACTGCATGGCCGTTGACAAGTTTAGAGAGAAAGGCGCGGCCGAAATATCGCTTGCCATCGGCAGTGTAGTCCTTGCGCCGTTGGTTGGTATGCTTGGTGTGTTTTTCAGCCCAGCGTAAAAAGTGCAGAAGCGGCTGCATGATAATGTCAGTGATCTGCAAGAAGAAGACAAATGAGATATTGCGCAACAGCGCACATGCATTTATCTTTTTGGATCGCTGTTCCTCCTGATATTGGTTCGCCTCATCTGCGCCAGGACCCTTGACTTTCCGAGGGCGCTTAGCCCTGGCGTGTTGGAAGAGCTTGTCAAAGGCAGCTGGAAGATGATCCAAAGCTTGGACAATCGAGCTTACAGACTCGCCAACACTGCCCCACCTGGTTCGAATACAACGGCTGGGCGGGCTAGGTATAGTCGCCTCGACGTCGGCGCCATCGCCCTGAAAAATATCCCTCAAATTGACATGCACGCCAGGCCCACGCCAGAGGTGCGAAATCAACGACACGCCCGTCACGAACTTCACGGCAAAGGTGTCCGCTGACAAAGCGGCATCCTCAAAGGCGTCGTTCTTCCATGGGCCCCAGGAGTCAAACACTTCAAGCAACTTCTCGAATATGAGCTGGCACTGGTGTAGAAAACACCAACACACTGCGACCATCATGGTCTTGAAGGGGCGAACGCGGCACACCGATGTCCGCACGGCAAAAACATTATCGCCGCCCTTATCGACATTCATCATGTACAACTGCATGGGGCGCCCAGGTCCAGGAAGCAAATTCTGTGCCCCAGCCGATGCCAACTTGTTGCATGCGTCGTCGACTGAGGGGAAGCCCACGGTCTGCAGTTGGTGGCCCCATATGCGGTAGGTCTCCTCGCCAGTGCCAGATGTAATCACGTGCATTGGCAAGAATATCGATGCCCTCGGGAAGTCGACATCTAGTTGTATATGAGATGATATCCGCAAATCATCGTTGTCACTGTCGTCCGCGTTGCCATCGTAGTCGACGTCGGCAGGGGCAGCGAACTTGCCAGCCACGCCATCCCACGATACAAAATTCACAACCCCCAGCATCACCTTCTGTCGGTCGATAGCAGCCTGGTTGGTCGCATCGGTCTTGAGCTCGATCGCGCTGACGGGGATAGCGTCAGCGCGCACCGCGTTGCCTGAGCCCACTCCTAGGGGATCTGTCGGCACAGCAATCATGGCAGCCATGGTGCCATCGAACTCAGCGCGACGGGCTCCAAAATCAAGTCGGGCCGCCACTGCAGCGTAAGTCTCGTACTTGGCAATCACGCCTCGGTCCTTCACTCCGCCCCGAATGTCCTCGCCCGCCATCAGACACAAAGCGGCCTCGGCGCCTACATGTGCAACTTGGTTGCGCCGAAGCGCGAGACAGAAACCGCCATACAGAGGAATGTTCTTCTGCCCAGGCATTCGGATGCAGACGCTCTTGACCAATGTGTAAGTGGCGACCTTCGCATCTACAAGCTGTGATTGCTGCGAGGCAGCAAGTCTCTTCAATGTCTTGATCTCCTGTCGCAGCTGCGCCTCCCTCTCATCTCGCAAAACTAACTCCATGTCACGTGTGACTAACATCGTCTTGAGTTCGGCAGGCTCGTAACCATCGTAAACGGTGGGGTCGAACTGCACTAGCGTAGCTACCTCTGGCAACCCGTGCTGAGATGACCCCTCGGGCTCGCCACGAGACAGCGGAAGATGCTGACGGGGCGGGCCATCGATCGGAATCAGCGGACGCGCTGCTGCGCGCACATCTTCTTGCGTGATGACGGCGCCCAACAGCGCTGCAGCAATGCGCGGGAAGTGTTCGACGACGTCGACCCGAGAGGCAGGCCGAATCAACGGTCGGATGCGTTGGGAAATATCACGGGCGGTCAGGCTCGAGTCGGCGCAGCCCTCGCCCAGCGCCAGCAACACGACGCGAGCACATGCGCTCACCGATAATTCAAGCACCCCTCCATTTTCTAGAAGGTGCGACCTGAGGTATCCCAACGCGCAATCCTTGCTTGACATCTGGGCCAAAATGGCTACGGCTACACTTCGTTTAGGTTCGTCGCCCGTCGGGCGCCTGGGCGCAAAATGCGTGGCCAGTGTCTGCCTCGAACGCCACTTGCGAACCAGAACCAGTGCCGACGGCATGCGCGGTGGGCTCTTGTTTTGAATAAGACCAGCACCCCGCCCCGATCCACGCCCGAGCGCCCGAGGGCCACGGACTCCGGACTCCGGAAGACAGTTCAAATCCACAACCGCATGCACCAACCTGGAGTTTTCACGCCCAGGCCACGCCAAAATGGCATCATCGTCAGTTTCACATTCGCTGATCCCATATCACATTAAGCATTCAACAATGCTAAATTGCTAATGTGATATGTGATCCGCACACACACGCACATACACACACACACCCATCAGCATTCAGCTTGATGACCCTGAGTCCTGAGCACGCCACTTCCATCATAGCCGTCACCATCATTGCCATCGGCGTCATGTCATCGTCGCAGTCGTCGAGTCGTCGCCATCTTCGTCGTCATTGGCGTCGTAGCCGCGACTCGCGGCTACGACGCCGATGGCGATGCCGACGACGTAAGACGTAAGTGCCCACCAGCAGCAGTTGCCGCCATCGCCATGCTGTTGTCGGCGTAGATTTGAGAGGGGGACAGAGTGTTATCGTGAGGGGGCATCTTAGTTTCCTAGGGCGGGCAGGAGGGTGGAGGGTGGAGGGTGGAGGGTTCAGGCCAATGACGGCCAATGGTGTTTGCGCCTCGCCTGACCATGGCAATGCTCAAGCGGGTCACAGAGAAACAATTGAAGCACTAGTACTGCGCGGCCCCAGCGCAGCGTTCGGCCCGACTCCGAAGCAACACAACACCTAAGCAAATGCAGAAACACAGCCGTCACGTCACGCGAGGCCGAGGCGCCAAGCTCTGGACGGCACGTGTCCTTGCTGAAACGGGGCAGCACGGGCCACGGGCACCGAGCAACGCACTTCTGGCGCCAAGCGACTCGCACCGTCCCCCCTCCAATCCCACCCGTCACCCGTCCCCTACTCAGCTGGAAGTCTGAATGATGCAATGAAGTGCACGAGGCAGTGGGGAAAGGCATGGAGGCGATGGGGGGGGGAACGCACGGCACATGCAGTGCGTAGTTCGGTGCCCATCAAGATTGCACGAACCCATTGCGCAACCTTGGCAGGGTCACTGGTCGGACTGGTCTGGCAAAGGAATCCGCTCCGCGGGGAACTTGACCACACCCTTGCGCAGAGCCTCGATGTTACTGATCTTGACAATGCGGCGCGAGAGGCGGTGCACAGACTCATCTAAAGCGAGCAAGTCGGCCTCGAGCTTCTGCGCTGACGGGTGCGTCCCGTCCAGCTTCTTACGTATGACGGTCAAGCACTTCGAAATATCAGTAAATGCTCGCTCCCTCATGTTTTGCGCGTTGCGCGCGTTCAGTCTATACACCGTCCCTGAGCTGCTCATGATGTCAGGTGAGCAAAGCGTGTGGCCAGAACTCATCGCGACGGCGCGTGCAACGAAACACGAAAGGATGCAAGGCCGTCCACGTCGGCCGTCGGCCGCTTCGGCGAACTTCGGCGGCGATGTCGAATATGACATGGCAATGGCGGACAGCGACGGGGAACAGATCTGGGCATGCGACGCCAGCCGAGACAACGAATGCAAGGATGCAAGGGAAGCCGCGCCGTCGGCGCCGCGCCATCGCGATGAAGTCGAAGGTCGGAAGTAGGCAACTGCACGACGCGCCCACGCGCGCTGCCTGAACCAAACTGGCGGAGGAAGCGACGGCTCGTCCGATTACAGCCCTACGGCCCTCTCGGGGCCAATGACGCCCGACCCGACCCGCGCGCGGTGACGGGCGGGGGCCCCCGCGGCGGGGGGGAGAAGCGAAACGCCCGATGCACATGAACAACGTAGCGGAGACATGCATCGTTGATGGCTGAGAACCCAGGGCACACCCCTCACGCGTTTCGTGGCGAGCCGACTCGTTACATTGCAGTATCCCGCCGCTCCCTCTCTATCACACTCTCTCTTTCTCTCTGTGTATCGTGTATATCTCTCTTTTGCTTTCCCTATCTCTCTCTGTCTCGTCCTCCGACCCGCTCCCCCTCTCGTGCGCTCTCCCGTTAGGTCGCCCGCTCGCTCTCTCTCTCCCTCCCCCTCCCCCTTCATCGCGTTCTCTCTAGCCTTGCTTGTCGCAGCACCCCTCTCGCGGTATCACATGTCGTTGTTATTATGTGTATATATATATAGATGTGTGTATATACATATATATGTGTATCTCTCTCTCTCTCTCCTTCCAGCTCTCCTGACTCGATTCCTCTCGCTCTCTGACGCTCTCTCTCTCTAGGTGTGTTCCCCATGTGTCCCGCTCACTCTCCCTCATTCTCTTTAGCTCGCTCTACCTTCTTGGTGTCTCTCTCTCTCTCTCTCTCTCTATCTCTCTGTGCCGCCATCTCTCTCTCTCTCTCTATCTCTCTCTCTCTATCTCTCTCTCTCTCTCTCTCTCTCTCTCTCTCTCTCTCTCTCTTTCTCCTGATCTCCATCTCTGTAGCCATCCTATCAGACCACTTCCCCCATCCCTTCTCCCTCTCTCTCTCTCTCTCTCTCTCTCTCTCTCTCTCTCTCTCTCTCTTTCTGTCGCTCGATCGGTCTCGATTGCATGCGTCCCCCTCCAGAGTCTGGAGGGGGATGCATGCCTCTGCCGCCGCGTTGCCCATCCCCCCTATCCCCTATCCCCATTCCCCCGCCCCCCTCTCAATCAGCCCTTCTTCACGCCTTCTCGTCCCCCTCCCTCCTCCACGCATCGTCCGTGTCGTCCCTCTCTCTCTCTCTCTATATCCGTCTCTCTCTCTCTCACTCTCTCCATTCTCCTGATGTGGACCTGCTACTGCCATGATCCTCATGATCCTCCTCATCCCCCCCGTCGTCTACTGGGCCGTCTACTCGTGCCCCATCCGCCCTACACTCCTCATCCACCTCCAATTCCTCTTCCTCCTCCCATCCCCCCCTGCCCCTATCCACCTCGGTCCACCTCCTCTCCTCCTCCTCCTCCTCCTCCTCTCTCCTCCTCCTCCTCCTCCTCCTCCTCTTCCTCCTCCTCCTCCTCCTCCTCCTCCTCCTCCTTCTCCTCCAACGATAACTAATGCTCGCTTCTTGTTTGACCGATGTTGTCCAAGATGGCCCAAAGAGCGCTCCCAAGGCTCCCAAGAGCGCTTCAAGAGGGCCCCTAGAGGCGCTCAGGAGGCCCCAACATGCATCTAAGAGCCCAAGAGCCTCCAAGATGCTCCCAAGAGACCCCCAAGCCCCCAAGCAGGATTCTTGCGGGTGGGCTTCTGGCTTCTGGCTGCTGGGGTCCCCTGGGGTGCCACGGTAATCGACGATCAAAGGCACACTCATCATGGTTTTTGTTGTGGAACAGGAGGCGCGGCCCAAGCCGCGCCAGCGGCAGCATCAGCTGCGACTCGCGTCGGGTCCGCGACTCGCGACGCAAGAGCTCAAGATCGAGCCAACTATGGAATGGAGCCGCCGCCCCGCGGATGTCGAGCAAACCCTCGATCACCCGCGAGACTCGCGAAGGGCAACGCCGCGCGGCCAACTGCCAGCGCTGCAATGCTCTTCAATGCTCCTCAATGGTGTACACCACCTTGTAGACCATTTTCGAAGGGCCAGGGCGGACGTCAGCATCGGACATCCGCTGGAAGACATTCGACACGAAAGCTGGCATCTTGGACGCGCTCTCGTACGTCAGCTCGAGCACCTTCCTGCGCTTCTCCGACACGCCCTGGCCGCCCTCGGGCTGCGTCGCCGTCGCCTCCTCGGGCTGCGTCGCCTCCCCGCGCCGCTGCGGCGCCTCCTCGCGCCACTGCGGCGCCTCCTCATGCCGCTGCGCCTCCTCGCGCCACTGCGGCGCCTCCTCGTGCCGCTGCGCCTCCTCCTCGCGCCTCTTGCGCTCCACGAGCTCGTCATGGGACGGGCTCCACGGCGCCTGCGCGTCGGTCCACTCCGCCGTGGCGACTGCCGCTGGAGCTGCGGCGGCTGCGGCGGCAGCAGCCGGCGGCAGGCTGTCCTCCACGGTGATGGCCGACGACGGCGTCGGCTTCTGACTCCACCCGCTGCCGAGCTGCCGTCTCCAGACGGCATGGTCTAGCTGCCGCACACTGCCCTCCTGAGTCGCCATGGGCTCAGCGGAGCAAGACTCGACAGGGAATCTGACAGGGAACACAAAAGCGTGAATCGAGCGAACGGTTTGAGCCAAAATGGAATTGCACGGACGCGGATAATGATCGACTCAAAGCCACGTTTAACATTCAGACGAGACGTGCGCGAAGCGCGACTATCTTGAAAAGGCCACCACGGGTGATCTACAGTATCTACAGGCCACAACGCGCGAAGCACGATAATCTTCGACGGACAACAAACCACAACGATCGAAGCACGACCGTCTTGAATCTCCAAATGCGCCCAACTCCTCCCCCCGCCAGTCCGCGGGCCTCGGCGTCGAACTACTCCAGCTTTAAAAGCTGTGGTGGTTGGGCCGCGGGCTGAGCACAGTGGACCTGCCTTCAACTCGGAACATAGGTTTCACTAGAACCACGCGTGCGAATCGCGCGCGCTTAAGTTCTAGCACGCTCGAGTCATTGAGCAAACTGCAGCGCGCGGTTCATGGGGGCACCTCGGTGGCTCTGTAGGCGCTATCGGGAAACCACAGTGTCATGGAGTTCCAAAGGGGCTCCCGCGAACCATCCAGAAGGCACCCAACAAGTTCCATCCTACTCTCCCTCTTCCCCCTCCTCCTCCTCCTCCTCCTCCTCCTCCTCCTCCTCCTCCTCCTCGTCCTGGTCCTCCTCCGATTCCCCCTCCTGCTACGCCCCCCGTCTCCCCGCTTCGTCCTCCTCCTCGTCAAACTCCTCCGAAATCCCCCTGCACCGTCTTCTCCCCCATCCTTGTGTTTCTGTCGCATCCTCCTGGTCCTGCTCCTGGTCCTGGTCCTGGTCCTCCTCCTGCTGGTCCTCTTCCCATCCCCCCCTCGCTCCCGCTCCTCCTCCTCCTCCTTCCTCCTTCTCCTCCTCCTCTCCTCCTCCTCCTCTTCCTCCTCCTCCGCCTCCTCCTCCTCATCCTCCTCCTCCTCCTCCCCCCCCCGCCTCCTCCCCAACCCCCTCCTCCGCTGCTCCTCTCTTCCTCCTCCTCTCCTCCTCCTCCTCCTCCTCCTCCCCTCCTCCTCCTCCTCCTCCTCCTCCTCCTCCCTCCTCGCTCCTCCTCCTCCTCCCCTCTTCTCCGCTTCTCCTACTCCTTCTCCTCCTGCTTGCTCCTCCTCCTCCTCCTCCTCCTCCTCCTCCGACTCCTCCTCCTCCGATTCCTCCTCCTCCTCCCCCTCCGCTTCGTCCTACTCCTTCTCCTCCTGCTCCTCCTCCTCCTCCTCCTCGTCCTCTCTTCCTCTCTGCCTCCCCCCCTCCTCCTACTCCTCCGCCTCCGAAGGCATTAAACAGGAAGTGTGTACATTCTGGAAAAATGTTCAGGTCGCTCGAAACAAACATTGGCGTGCAAACTGTTTGTTTTTTCCAAACGCCACGCCAGCCCTTGACCCCTTCCCCAGAGCCTCGGAGGCCTGGGGGGGGATCCTCCTCCCCCTCCTCCTCTTCTTCTCCTCCTCCTCCTCCTCCTCCTCCTCTTCCGCCTCCTCCTCCTCCTCCCGCCGCCCCCCCCAGCACCATCATCAGCATCATTCATCATCATCATCATCATCATCATCATCATCATCACCATCATCATCATCATCATCATCAGCATCATCAGCATCATCAGCATCGTCATCATCATCATCATCAGCAGCATCATCATCATCAGCAGCATCGGCAGCATCATCAGCATCAGCAGCATCATCATCATCACCATCATCATCATCATCGTCATCATCATCATCAGCAGCAGCATCAGCAGCATCAGCATCAACATCAGCATCATCATCAACATCATCATCATCATGACCATCACCATCACCATCATCAGCATCATCATCAGCATCACCATCAGAATCAGCAACAGCCTTATCAGCATCATTACCACCACCATTCAAAACCACATCAACATCGGCATCACCATCACCATCACCACCATCATATACCATCGCCATCCTCGTCATAACCACCTCGTCGTCCCCGTATTTCGCCTCCGTTTCCACCCTCCTTCTCCTATACCCCGGCTCAGTTCCATCCTCATCAGTCTCCTCCTAGTTGTATTGTCGCACCCAGAAGCTGGTTTGTAAGGCGTTCAACTACAACGCAGTCCATCCACGCGTGCGCGTGGCCCCGCCGCGTGGCGGCTGCATGTGCGTGCGTGCGCGCGTGTGAGTGTGTGCGTGTGTGCGTGCGTGCATGCGTGTGCGTGTGCGTGTGCGTGCGTGCGTGCGTGTGTGTGTGTGTGTGTGTGTGTGTGTCTGTGTGTGTGCGCGTGTGTTCGTGTGTGCGCGTGTGGGTGCGGCGCGCCCGAGTGCGCGTGACGCTGCGTGTGCGGGTGCGTGTGGGTGCGTGTGCGTGCGTGTGCGTGCGTGTGCGCGTGCGGCCGTGCGCGTGCGCGTTGCGTGCGTTAGTGCGCGCGCGTGGGTGGGTGGTGGGCGGGCGGGCGGGCGCGCGGTGGCGGCGATAGTGGATGCGATAGTGAAATGGATTGGGTGGAGCGGTAAGCGGTAGCGGATGCGATGGTGGAATGGAATGGTATGGGGTTCGAGCTGGTG
This sequence comes from Prorocentrum cordatum, assembly GCA_963575745.1. Taxonomy (NCBI): domain Eukaryota; class Dinophyceae; order Prorocentrales; family Prorocentraceae; genus Prorocentrum; species Prorocentrum cordatum. The sequence continues at coordinate 65,683 of CAUYUJ010021985.1, forward strand.
CTGGTACATTGATGCTGGCACTGGCGCTGGTGTTGGTGCAAGTGTTGGTGCTCGTGCTGGTGCTGGTGCTGGTGTTGGTGTTGTGGGTGGTAGGTGGTGGGCGGGTGGTTGGCGGCGAGGTGAGTTTTTTGGGGGGTGACCACAACCATTGGCATCAGGCATGCGATCAGACCCAGCGCCATGCGACCGCAACCACTGGCATACTATCTGATCAGCGGAAGGGTGGCTGGGGGCTGGAGGTGCTCGCAGCTTACCAATTCTAGGTAGGGGGGGGGTCAAGCCCCAGGCCACTGGCAGTCTGCGCAAGTGTATCGGTGTGTCTTATGTCCAGCCCACGGCTTTGTCAAGTGCAGCCAGCTGCGGGTGCTGGGGCAACACCCCGGTGAGCGACGACTGGGCCGGCAGCCGCGCGCGGGCCGCGGCGCGCGTGAGGCCCTCAGGGACCAGCGCGGCGGCGCGCGCGGGTTCCCAGCAGGGACACGCCCAGAAGCGGTGCTCGAAGTCGTCGCGAGCCGCGCCGCAGTGCGGGCATGCTGCAGGGCGCCCCCATTTCGCCGCCACCGCCTCCGTGACGACGTTGCCGGCGAGCACGGCGCGGAGGGCCCCGGCGGCGTCGGCCGCCAGTTCCCCGCTTTCGAGGAGCCGCCGGGTGGCCCACCTGTCGACTCCAGCGTCCAAGTGCTGAAAGCCGGCGCGCCGGCTGGCCACCTCGCGGGCCTCGCGGGCCGCCCAAGCCCGGAGGAGCACCGCGCGCGTGTCGGGCAGGGCGCGGTCAGCCGGGCGCCAGCCGCCAGGCGAGGTGGCCACTCCAGTCCAGCACTCGACATCGGCCCCAAGCTGCAGCTCCGCCAAGCTCCGGGTCGCCGCGTCCACTGGGCCAAAGCCGCGGCCGTGCCCCGCAGCCATGGCGCCGGCGGCCCGCCTCCAGAGCTCGGCGGGGAACCGGCGTTTCCGGATGGCTTTGCGACCTGCCACAGCGGCGCGATGACCGTCACCGCCACCGGGTCAAGCCGCCAAGTCGGCGCCAGGACGCCGAACACGATCTCTGCGGCCGCCCGGAAACCGCCCCGGCAGACGGCGTGCCGCGCGGCGGCGCGAAGCCCGGCCAACTCGCGCGCTGGGGGGCGCCCGCAGGCCGCGCCATAGAGGCCCGCGGCGGCCCCCAACAAGCAGCGCTGGCGAAAACTGACGGGCAGCCGGCCGAGTCTGGCAAATCGGCCCTGCGCGACGACCAGCCGGCCAGCGGAGACGGCGCAGCGGCGCGCCCTGCCGGCAGTCGCGATGACCCCGAGGTCCTTGAAATCCGCACGCGCCTGGATGCCCGGGGACTGCTCCTTCAGCCATCTTCGCAACGCCTGGTGGCTTGCGAATTGGCGACTTTTCGCCCGGTTGAGCCGCCACCCCATTGCCGTCTCGAAGGCGTCTGTCACGCGCAGCGCCTGCTCGAGCTCCTCCGCCGCCTCGTCAACGCGGTCGTCGGCCACGCGGGCCCAGAGGGTGAAGTCGTCGACATACACCCGTTGGCGAAGCAGCTCGCCCGACCTCGCGGCACGTCGGGCCCAGGGCCGGGTCAGGACACCCAGCACGAATACGGCGAGCGGACAACCTGGCAGCAGGCCGCGCGAAGGCGCCCAGGGCTCCCCGATGGCGCTGTCGACGCGCACCCGGCGGCAGGCTCCGCAAGCGCGCAGGGCTGGGCGAGCGAGCCACGGCGGGACACCCGCCCGCGCCAGCAGAACCGGGAGCGTGCCCAAGTCCACCTGGTCGTACGCCTTGCTCCAATCGAGGGCTGCGCCGACGACCTCCTCGGACAGGGCGTCGGCGGACTCGAGTTCCAAGGCCAACTCCCACGCCTGCTCGTCTGCGCCGCGGCGCCAGGAATCCCCTTCCCAAGCACAGCGCCACTGCGCGAAGAGGCGGGCGCGCCCGGCCGCCCAAAGCCGATGCAGAATCGGAAGGAGCCAGATCGGCCGGCGCTCCAGCGGGCCATGGCCGCCCCCAGGCTTTGGGAGCAGCAGGCCCTCCGCCTCGGCGAGCTCGCGCGGCCACTCGCCGCGGGCCTCCACCTCCTCGAACAGGTCGGCGATCCATCCGTGCAGCTCGGCAGGCAGCAACCGGAGCTCGCTGACAGCCCAAGCGTCGAGCCCCGGCTTCTTCCGCTTTGGCATCCGCCGCAGCAGCCAGCCGACCATCCCTGCTGTCCATGGGGTCCGGTCCGGGAATGGCGGCAGACCGTCGAGATCCTGCAGCCACTCCTCCGCGACCGGCGGTGCGGGTGGGGCCTGCCAGATCGCCTTCCAGGGCCCCTCGAAGTACCGCAGGCGCGCCGCAGGGCCGCCCTGCAAGGCCAGCAACCACGGGCGGCTGCCAGGAGCTTCTCCGCCAACCCCGCCAGCAGGCACGAGCTCAGCTTCGATGCTACCGCCGCCGCGGATCCAACGATACAGCCGCCCCTGGCGGTTCGCGAGCGAATCCTCCACCCAGCGGTGCCACTCAGTCTGCCGGCGCGATCGCGCCGCCGCGCGCGCCTGCTGCCAGGCCGCTTCAGCGCGCACCACCATCGCCTCGGGGACCGGGGCGTCAAGCTGCAGCGCCGCCATCGCTGGGGCCCAATCCGCACAGGCGGCATCAGCAGAACGGAGCGCCTGAATGGTTGCCGCCGAGGCCTGCCGGGCGGGGGCAGTAGTGCGTCCCAGCGTCGTCCGAAAGGTTGCGGAGACGCCGGAGCCGCAGCAGCGCCGCGTCCGCAGCAGCGTCGGCGGCCTCCCCTCCCCCGCCCGTGGCGGGAGGGCGCTCGGCGCGCATGGCCGACGCTGCATGGGGGCGCGCCGGGGTGGCCGTGAAGCCCATGCGCCAGGCGAGCCAGAGTCGCATCGCCCCGCCGAGCTGATGCCAAGCCTCGTCAAAGTTGTGGTCCGCAAGTGCCTGCCGGAAGCCCCCCTCGAAGCGGCCCTGAACAGCGGCCGTGGCGACCCGGGCGGTTGTTGGTGACCAGCCCTCACCTGCCGGCCCATCCAACGCTGGCACTGGTTGGCGAAGCCTCGCAGGTGCTGGGGCCTGCACGCGCAGCTCGACGAGCAGGGCCGCGTGCATCGCCAGCCCGAGGTCCCACCGCAGGCCTACCGAGCGGACCATGCCCAGCGCGGCGGGGCTCGCCAGTACGTAGTCGATCCGCGAGGGGCTGCCGCTGGAAGGGATGCAAGTAGGCCCGAGCGCGGCCAGCAAATCCCTCCAGCCAGCCAGGCCGAGCAGCGCGTCGAGCCCGACCTCCGACAGGCTGCAGTTGAAGTCTCCAACCATGAAGGCTGGGACGTCCCCGAGGCCACGGAGCCACTCCAAGCCCTCCAGGATGAGGTCCGCGTTCCGCTCGGAGTCCGGCCGGCCGCCCGCGTACCCATAGCAGTTCATGAAATGAACTGCCCTGGCACCGCCAGCACCACCTCCCTCACCACCTCCACCACCTCCCTCACCCCCTCCCTCTCCCAGGATAGAGGAAAGGAAGAGGAGGGTAGAGGAGAGAGGAGGAATCGACGTGGTGGTCGTGTATATTATTTGAGTCCCTGGCCTCAGCGCCAAGCAACGGAGGAGGAGGAGGAGGAGGAGGAGGAGGAGGACCCAGGAGGCAAGGATGCAGGGGTGCCCTTGGGAGGGATGCCGATCCTTGCTGTGCGGGTCGCCTCTAACCGGTGCCTTCGCCGCGGCGCCGCGCAGCTACTCTCCGACGTGCCACTCCAGCGCGTGCGCGACCCGCGGCGCTTCCCATCCCCAAGTCGGCGGGGGCGGGGCCCCGAGCGAGCGCCCTCCGCTCTCGCCGGGTGGGAACGCGCTCCCCGATCCCAAAAGAACGGCGTGCCACCCTTGCCTCTTAGCTTGTAAAAGAGGTGGAGTGTGGGAGTGGGCGGGGCCCGCTGAAACGTTTGTTCTAACTCGATTGGCTCCTCCTCCTCCTCCTCCTCCTCCTCCTCCGAACCCTCCTCATCCGTCCTTCGTCCTCCTCCCTCGACTCCTCCTCCTTTGTCCTCCTCTCTCGCCCCCCTTCTCCTCCTCCTCCTCCTCCTCCTCCTCCTCCTCCTCCTCCTCCTCCTCCTCCTCCTCCTCCTCCTCCTCCTCTCCTCCTCCCTCTCCTCCTCCTCCTCCTCCTCCTCCTCCTCCTCCTCCTCCTCCTCCTCCTCCTCCTCCTCCTCCTCCTCCTCCTCCTCCTCCTCCTCCTCCTCCTCCTCCTCCTCCTCCTCCTCCTCCTCCTCCTCCTCCTCCTCCTCATCCTCCTCCTCCTCCTCCTCCTCCTCCTCCTCCTCCTCCTCCTCCTCCTCCTCCTCCTCCTCTCCTCCTCCTCCTCCTCCTCCTCCTCCTCCTCCTCCTCTCCTCCTCCTCCTCCTCCTCCTCCTCCTCCTCCTCCTCCTCCTCCTCCTCCTCCTCCTCCCCTCCTCCTCCTCCTCCTCCTCCTCCTCCTCCTCCTCCTCCTCCTCCTCCTCCTCCTCCTCCTCCTCCTCCTCCTCCTCCTCCTCCTCCTCCTCCTCCTCCTCCTCTCCTCCTCCTCCTCCTCCCCTCCTCCTCCTCCTCCTCCTCCTCCTCCTCCTCCTCCTCCTCCTCTCCTCCTCCTCCTCCTCCTCCTCCTCCTCCTCCTCCTCCTCCTCCCCTTCCTCCTCCCCATGTCCTCCGTTTCTTCACTTGTTCTTCGTCTCTCCTGCTCCCTCGTCCCTCCTCCTCCCCCTCCTCCTCCTCCTCCTCTTTTCTCCCCTCTCTCATCCCGCTACAACACCTTATTGTGCATACTAAGCTCCTCACTCCCCCCGACAATGTCCAGTAGTGCCCCGTCATCTCCGTGTATGCTCTTTTTTTACGGGATTCCAGAAACTGGTCTCCCATGTGTGCTTTTATTTCGGAGCGTCTTCGGTGTCTCGTAGCGTGGGCCTCATTTTTGGATTGCTCCCGTCGGTCAGAAAGGCGCTCTCGCCCCTGCGCGGGCCACTGGTCAGGATCCGAATGCTCTCTCATCGTCATCGCCCAACTCCTTTCCCCTCTCCCTCCTTACCCTGGCCATGCTGCTCCTCTCGCTCCTCCCACTCTTGATCCTGCTCCTGCTGTTCCTCCTCGTCCTCTCCCTTCCTCATCCTCTTCATCCTGCTCATTCGCGACCCCCTCCTCAATATGTCTGCAGCACCCCAATTCCTGATTACGCATAACACGATGGAGCCTTTTGTGGGTTCCAGGTCCGCTATGACACCCGTCGGCGGATATAACGAACATCAGCGCATTGCGAAGGGATGGGTGGGAGGGCTAGGATTTCAGATTTGGTGTGAGCGCACCTATCGTCATCGTCCCTCCCTCCCCCTCCTCCTCCTCCTCTTCCTCCATGATTCTCCCCCTTCTCTATCCTTCTCCCCCATCCCCCTCCCCCAAATCGAAATACGCTTTGGCAAAATGCAGGGAAGACGCCATGACTCGGGTCCTACCAATTATCGCCCTTCTCCTTTGTGCTCCCCTTTAACACCAGAGATATCCACCTCCTCCTTCTCATCATCTTCAATTTCCTGCCTCCCTTTTCTCCCCTCCATCCTCTTCCCTCCCCTCTCGGATCGGCCGCTCCAGGATGCACAAAAACGGCATGCGCCATGCAAACATGGGGTCGCATCGGTTCGTCGGGGCATCTTGATTGAGCAGGGACCGACCGTCCCAGCATTGCTATAGGCCTACCACGAATTGTTCTTAGAACCCAAAATATGTTCTGAGAACAGAAGCAGTGCTCTTAGAACAGAAGCCCGACGTGTTGAAACAAGACAGCCCCAGCCAGAACTGTTCCAAGCGCAGTTCGCGGAAACCACAAGAGGTCCTTAGAACATGGCTCCGTAGGCCTACAGGCACAAACAGGGCTAGGATCGGGATAAATCGCTCCAGAGCGTTCCGGAGCGCTCTCAGAGCGTTCCGGAACGCTCTGGAGCGGCCGCGGCGCCCAATACATTCTCCAAACCCGATCCGAGTCTCAGAGATTTCGAGTTATCCCGATCCGCTTTTGTCCCGATCTTCGCGTCGTTTGACAGGCACGCCAGGACGCCTCGACACTGCTTGCGCATCGGAATCCACTCGGACCAAGGCCGGCAAAAACCCGCGCCGAACCGGGCCGACCAAATCCGGGCGCACTTTCTTCGAGCGGGCACACAAAGGATGCACTTCCTCCTCCTCTTCCTCCTCCTCCTCCTCCTCCTCCTGCTCCTCCTCCTCCTCCTCCTCCTCTTCCTCCTCCTCCTCCTCCTGCTCCTCCTCCTCCTCCTCCTCCTCCTCTTCCTCCTCCTCCTCCTCCTCCTCCTCCTTCTCGGACCGGGCCGGCAAGAGCCCGCGCCGCACCGGGCCGACCAAAGCGACCTGACCTTTTGAAAGCGAGCCTGCACGCTCGAGAGGCTCGGAGCGAGCCTCCTGCCAGGGGTGCACTGACTCCGGATCCGCGCTACTTTGGCTTTTTTCCCAACTTAAAATTGCGTCGGAAATCCACCTATGAGAGGCCGAAAAAGTAGGGCGGAAATTTCTGCACCCAACATAAATTGGGGCGAAAATCCACAGAAGTAGGGCGGAAACAACAACAGAAAAGTAGGGCAGACATTGGCATCAGCGGGGCTTGAAAAGTAAGGCGGAAATTCCAAGCCCTACTCACGAATTTCCCCAAAGTAGGGCGGATCCGGAGTCAAGGAAGGCGGATTGAAAACAAAACGAGGGAACACGACAACAAAGCAAAAACGAAAAGCACCGTTCAGGTGCAACCCTGACACCGCTGGCGGCGCCATGCCTGTTGGGAACGAGCGGGCTGGCTCGTCAGGGGGGTTCCTGGAAACGGCGCTGCCAGCGTGAGGTGCACCGGAAGCGGGTCGGCACTGCACGCTCGGATGGAACTTCCTGCCGGCAACACACTGTCAACGCGATGTGCGCCAGACGCGACTCGGCACGCTCGGAATTCAAGATCAGTTAACATCGAATCGCGAAATCGGATCGAATCGGAGTGCGAGTCGGATCGGGCCGCATCGGCACGGAGTAGCGCCAAGATACACAGCGCCATGCAAGTGTCGAGCCGCATCGCTGGAACATCCATCGGAACGAACTGGCCGAAATCGACTTCGAATCGGATCGACTGGCTCGAAATGGGCCCTAGAAGGCCTTCCCGGACAACAGCACTGGCAGCGCGAAGTGCACTGGACGCGAGTCGGCGGAGACAGCAGGCATTAGAGATCCGTCGTTCCTCCTCCCTCCTCCCTCCTCCAAACTTCTCCCTCCTCGCTCCTTCTCTCCTCCTCCACCCTTTGGAGTATCGTTTCACCGATCCCCGTCCCCAGCGGCGTGGCCTGGGCCCCGCTGGCCGATTCCCCCCCCTGGATGGGGATATGAGCAGTTTCTTTCGGGCTTCGAGGGGTGTGTCCCCAACTGGGGTGGTAACTTGCTGGGGGTCTCGAAGGGGATGGAGATGGGGATCGGGATCGGTTAAACGATACCATTAGGTCGGGCCCCCCTACAGCCGGATTTTGGACGAGCAAAAAAAATGCTCAAAAATAGCCCCAAAATGGTCAAAAGCATCCCCAGACTATAGTTTTTGGTTACTTTTGAACACTCCTCCTGTAGAGGGACAGGCCCGACTTAACGATACCACCCTTTGCCACCCTCTGGCCATCGCTCGGACGTCCATTCCCTGTGCTTTTTTCGGTTTCGTGCGTTTCGCCAAATGGTCAAGGATGCTCCTCGATGGTCCTCGCCGAAGGAAACATGCACACGTCCGAGCGATGCCAAGCCCTTTGCCCCCAGCCCACTCCATCCACGGCCCTGGCGGCTCCAGGTGCGGCTGCCGACAGCGGCCGAGCCTCGGGCACTGAGCCCTGCGGAGACCACCGGAACGCCTCGACCTGCACATTAATAACAATCCTATGGGGCAGGGGCTGACAGTCCCGGCACTCCGATAGGCCTACCACGAAGTGTTCTTAGAATCCCAAAGAAGTCCTAAGAACAACAGCAGCGTTCTTAGAACATGAACCCGATGTGCTAAAACAAGACCGCCCCAGCCAGAACTGTTCTAAGCACATGTCGTGGAAGCCACAAGAGGTTCTTAGAACATGGTTTAGTAGGCCTATAGGCACGCCAGGACGCTTCGCCACTGCTTGATCCTAAGCACTACAAAACACTGGGGCTGGAGAGAGCAGTTGCCTCAACAGCGCGTTAACGAAGAACTGCACAGAATGATTACCTGCCCGATTCGCGCGTGCAGATGCCCGCTGGTGGGGGCACTCGACCCAGCAACCGCCCGAGGACGGGCGCCCCAATCGGCGGAACTCAGCATGTGTCCTCTCCTCCCAGAAGCACCCCTGCTTCTCAGAAGGCGCGGGCCGCGGGCCTCGTCTGCAGATGTACGGCCCGCGCCTTTAAAAGAGGAGGAGGAGGAGGAGGAGGAGGAGGAGGAGGAGGAGGACGTCGGTGCCCACGTCTCCGACGTCCTGACTTTCCCATACGGCGGCCTCGGACCTCTCGGCCCCGCAAGGCTGCGGTCCAGTCATTGCTCGCTTCGGTCGGCGATCACCCCGGTGGGGCCTTGGAAGCGGCACGGGGACGCCGAGATCAACGGACAACTTTCGTCGCTCCTCTGGGCTTCTGCAAGACGCTCGAGGTCCGCGTACCACCCCGAGGGCACAGGGACACATAGATCAACTGACAGCTTTCGTCGCTCCTCTGGGCTTTTGCAAGACGCTCGAGGTCCGCGTACCACCCCGAGGGAGCCGCGGGTGGACTCCTCAGGCCCGCCACGAACGGGGGGGAACTCCGTGCCTTGCCCCCCTGGTGGGAAACCCACCGTTCCGCTGATCTCTCCGTCAAGGGTGTACGAGCCAACGGCCCCCACAGGTGGGCAAGGCCCCCATTGGTATGAAGGAGACGGGTCCTGGCGGAAAGGGGCCCTGAGAAAATTGCTCACCGTTTCCGAACCCCTGGGACCCTCCACGAGAAGTGGTCCTGCAAAGATTCAGGGTGTCAGGGACACACTCCCCACACGACCCCTGTCCTCCCCCGACACCCCCTCACTCCGATGCGCAGGCCCCGGGCCTCTCGACCGCTTTCCCAAGGCCAGCTTCTTCATCCCGAGTCGCTTCCGCACGGCCCCGAGGCCCGAAGCATACCAGAGGCCGAGGTTGCAGGCTGACCGGGACTGGCTGCCTCCATTCTGTCGCAGCGCCAAGCCCAGAGCTCAGATTCAAGCCCGTTGCCCAAGACTGGCTGTTCAATCCAAGCCGTGTTTTGACGGTCCCAGCCCAGTACTGGCCCACAGAAGCCAACTGGGTAAAACTCGTGTCGCTTCGGGTGACCCCCACCAAGAAACTGGTACACGTGGCTTCGAGAACTGTCGCGTGCGACTTCACAACGAGATCGGAAAATTGGGGTGAGATCGACGGGAAAGGGAAATCCGCAGCCCGGAACTCGGTCCCGGTTTCGTGTTCGTGCCATGCGTGCGAGGCGAAGCTGCGTCCGCGGGCGAGAGGAACAGTCCCACCGCTGGTGAGGCTGAGTCGGAGCAGATGTTCCTCCGCCCCCCCCTGGTTGGCGGATGGTGCCTTCCAGTCGTCCCGTGGCTGTCTCGTTCTCGTGGTTGTCCCGCGGTTGTCCCACGGTTGTCTCGCAGTTGTCCCAATGGTTGTCCCGATGGTTGTCCCGATGGTTGTCCCGATGGTTGTCCCGATGATTTGCCCGATGATTGTCCCGATGGTTGTCCCGATAATTGTCCCAGTGGTTCTGCCCATGGTTGTTCCGATAATTTTACCGTGGTTTTCCCTACGGTTTTCCCGATGCTTTCCCGAAGGGTGTCCCGATGGCTGTCCCGCTGGTTGTCCCGAGGGTCGTCCCGATGGCTATCCCAGGGAATTTCGGCCGAACAACTGAACTCGGCTCCTTCGGCGCATCGGGATCTTGGCCAACATGGAGTACACAAATGCGCCGGTTGTCCCCCGATGGCTGCCCCGATGGATAGACTTGATCTCGCCAGATAGACAGTGAGACCGATCGCTAAATAGAGAGGTCGACAGAGAGATCGATAGCGAGGTCATCAGTTAGGTCGATCGCAGGCGATATCGGTCTTTACACAAGTATACGTATATATATATATAGAATGAGGTCGATAGCTCTCTCTCTCTCTCGCGCGCTCTGCGTATAAATGTGTGTATATCTATATATAGTGAGGTCCATAGCTCGAAGATGGATGCTGAGGCCAATACATAAGTAGTGAGGTCGGTATTGAGATCCATAAGCGAATACATCGATGAATCCACCAATATAGTGATAGTGAGGCCAATCATACACACATATAGATGTATGCATACACCTATATGTGTGCATACAGAGACCGGAAATAATGAGACCGAGATGAGGATGTTCAATGAATGGAGACGGTTCCGCCCCCTCCCGACCTTCTCATCAACCTTTCGCCTGTCTCATCGGTATGCTACATAACTCATGACGCGTGGTCGCTGTAAATGCTCTGGGCGCTTGCTTGGCACGTGCACGTGTTACATCATGTGCAACGTGTGCGCATCAAGTAACTGGGTGATGCGTGCACGTTAAGATTCGAATTGATAATGTCATTGGTGTACGATCGGGTTGCGACGATGTGCGGTATAGATATGTGCTGAATTAGTGATGTCTGCCTGTGGTGACACGTGCTGACACGTGCTACGATTGCCCGTCCATGACGCGCACAATTGGAAAATGTTCGTGTTGCGTGGAATCGACGTGATGCCACTGAGGTGTTGGCCTCACCTGGCGTCTATGACGGATGCATGCTATGTATGTTTTCTACTGCTGCCATAGTCTGGCGTATAGTCGTGGTGTATGATGAAAAGGTACCTCTGGTGTGTATCAATGCAGTCTGATCTTGGTGGTGTGATGTTGATGTGTGTTGTAAGCACACGATGGTGGTACATGCCACTGGTGCGTGCTACTGGTGTATGTTACTTCGTGATGCCCTTTTCTTGATGTGTGCTCTTGATGTGTGAGCGCCATGCGCGTGCTTGCTTCGTGCCATTGGTGTATTGGTGATACTGGTCTTCGCTATTGTACAGTACCGATGTATGTTATGGATGTGCGTTAGTGTTGACTGCTGCTGATGTCTGCTATTGACCCCTCGGTCGTTGAGCATGACACTGGTGTTCGGCAATGGTGGTTTATATTTGCGAACGTAATCGGGATATGCTGGACCTATCTGCCCTTGGCGTGCTACTCATGCATGTGTTGGTTGCATGGTCTTGCTTTGGCGTGTGCCAGTTCACGCATAATCTTGCGTTATGGACTCATGCTTGCGCGTGTGCGGTTGATGCAAGTTCTTGGTGTCTGTCAGTAATGTGTGTTTCTAATGTGTGATGCTAGGGTATGTCGTTGGCATGTGCTCTTGAGGTATGTTCTAGATGTCTATGGAACCATGGACGGCGTGACGACGCCTCACTGGCAGGGCTCGCGAAGCAGAACCCCAAGAATTTCCCTGGACTCTTGGCGCCTGGCGGCCGCGGTATGCTGGGTGGGCGAGGCTGGGCGTGACGCCTTGACGCCCACCTGCTGGGGCTCGGCGTGGCGGGATCTGCAGGGACCACTGGGATGTTTGGGGCCTGGCGGCCACGATGTGGGGAGTGAGCGAGGCGAGTCGGGAACCCTTTTTGCGACGGCCAGGAGGAGGAGGAGGAGGAGGAGGAGGACAGAGGCGAGCCTCGCGGCGAGTCGGGACCCCCTGTTCTTACGATCTCACAGCCCCAATCTGTCGCGAGTGGAAGAGCGGCCGTCATGCTCTTCCACGACACGAGGACGTCAGGGGATGTCTGGGCAACATGGCGACCACGGCTCCCCCCATTGTGGCTGGCCTGCTGCATGGCACAACCTCGTGGACAGCGCGTGCGAGCAAGCCGATCCTGCTAGCCACAGCCTCCCGCCGCTATCTGCAAGGAGGGGCCGCCAGTCGGCTACAAGCCAGAGTGATCTCTAGGCAAGAGCGACTTTTGGGCTTGCCGATCGTTGCATGCGACGCGACAGATGCGACAGTCGTTTGACTTCCCCGCGCCAGACGAAAGCCGCGCACCGTACGCCACATCTGCGAAGGGTCACTCCTACGCGTCGCCGAGACAGATGAAAAAGCGGTGCCAGCCGCGCCGGGGAGCTGCCACAGGAAGAGTCAAGCCGGGGCGACTGACCCTGAGATCCTTGCGAGGCGGGGATTTATCCACATCCGCCGCCTGGGAACCGACGTCCTAGTGCCCCAGCGGGCAGTGGATATGGATACTTTTTTGGGTCGGCGGGTCGGGAGCGGGCCCCTTCCGGTTAAGAGCTAGGCGGGGCGCGCGAAGCACTAATTGGGGAGACAGGGCGCGGGCGGGCGGGGCCTCAGGCGGCAGGAGGGTGCGGAGTACAGGCGGTGCCGACCTTGTGGATATGGATACATGTTGGCCCCTGGGGGTCCGACTGTCCACATCCACCGCCTGCCGAGATCCCCGAAATGGATCCTCCAGGCGGTGGTCATGTATAAAGGAGCCCAGGGACACACACACACATAAATATACACAAATAACAGGATTCCCCATATTTTCCCATATTTTCTGGGTTTTGTCTTCCCCCCCACTTCCCATATTTTCCCATATTTTCTGGGGAATCGACGATTAATTGTGTCTGTGTGTGTTTTTTTCCTCCTCCTGAATGTATGAATTCCCGCCTCGGAATCCTGGCGGCTGAACTTTCACACCTGGTGACTTCGTCCAAACATTCGGGCCCCGGCGCCCTCACGGGTGGACCGGGCCCGAGACATGCCGCCGAGGAATGGGGTCTGGGGGCCCGATCGTGAGCTGTCACGATGCTCTACTGCTTCCCCAACGTGGGACCTCAAGGAACGGGGGGGGATGGCAAAGACGGGGGCTAGCGTTAGGTCGGGCATGGCCCCTACAGGCGGATTTTGAATGCAAAAATCAGAAATACAAAAAAAAAAAAAAAAAAAAAAAAAAAAAACGCAAAATGCAACAACAAAAAACGTCCCCAGACGATTTTTGAAACTATTTTGGAACATTCCTCCCGTTGGGAACCGGCTGCATGGAACTGGCCTTCCTGGCGCCTCCCGGCGACGGAGCCGGCCACGTGCCGAGGGAAGCGCGCGGCAACAGGGCCGCAACCAGCTGCCACTGCAGCCGTCGTGCGGCCCCAGGGGGAGCGCTGCAAGACGGGACGACGAGAGTGCCCTTCTGGCCCCCGCGAGCCGCGGCCGCGGAGAGGCTCCCCGACCTATGCGCTTCGGGCGCGGCCCGAGGTGCGCGGCCCCTCCGGAGCCCAGACAGGAAGGCCCCAGCTGTACACACCAACACCGATCCCGACCAGGATCACCCTGGGTCCAGGATCTGTGTATATACGCCCTCCTGCCATGGGCAGGACGCATGTGCACCGATCCTGGGCCCAGGATCGGCCTGGCCGGGATCGGCGTAGGGGTATAGTTGGTGCCCTCCGACCAGAGGTGGTCCTCGTTTCAGCATCCTGACTGTCGAGGAAAAGCACAAGCAAGTGAATGTGCGCGCAAACCTCTTGAATTTGCGCTGGGTGCCCCTCCCTGGCGCGCTCCGCGCGACAGAGGCGGCGCCGGAGGTGCCGCCAAAGGGTTCGACCGCCGATCCAAGAAATCCACGCGGAACTCCAAAACGTTGTGTTTATGCTTTTGCTATCTCGATGCATGCAACAACTTCCGCATCCCCCCTGATCCCCAATCCTCTCCCCCACGTTTCGTCCGACCCGGGCCAGCCCAGGGAAGGAAGCCTCACGCGCCCTCCACCTCGACGTACCGTGCGGCGAGGGCCGGGCTGACCTGGAAGAGCCACAAACGCACACACAAACACACACACACAGTATCACACACACATCGAACACATGTTACGCGCATGTATGTATGTGTGTATGTATGTATGTCTGCATGCATGCATGCACGCATGCATGCATGTATGTATGTATGTATGTATGTATGTATGTATGTATGGATGTATGTATGTATGTGTGTATGTGTGTATGTGTATGTGTGTATGCGTGTATGTATGTATGTATGTATGTATGTATGTATGCATGTATGTATTGATGTATGTGTGTATGTGTGTATGTATGTATGTATGTATGTATGTATGTATGTATGTATGTATGTATGTATGTATGTATGTATGTATGTATGTGTGTATGAATGTGTGTATGTGTGTACGTATGTATGTACGTATCCATGTATGGATGTATGGATGTATGGATGTGTGTATGTGTGTATGTGAATGCGTGTGTGTGTGTGAAAATGCTAACCAGCGAGGGCCCCGAGCAACGTGTTTCGTACCATCTCGTTGGAGCAATAGATATATACATGTATAAAAGTATATATATATGTGTCGCAATGAGTGTATCAAACTTGGAGCTGTCAACTCCACTGCTCGCGCGATCATCCCACCTACCCTTATAACCTGGTTTGCAAAACCAAGGCGGAAGCGGTTGCGACGAGTGCTTGGTGCTGGCTGCTGCATATGTGCGCCCGCGCTAGCGCGCGCATGCTCGCGCGCACAACGGCCGGCTAATTTGGCACGACCGACGCGGCCGCGGTGGCATTGACCGCTGGGCACTTGCTAGCGGCACTTCAGTTGGCAATGACCGCCGTGTAGTTGCTAGCGGCACTTCGGTGCGAGTCAGTCATGTGGGCGGGCGCGGTAGCATGGCGATGTTGACAACAGTAAACACGACGATGGTAATAGCGATGATGGAGACGATGATGACGATGACGACGGCAAGGCCAATGACGGCGACGATGCTGATCACGCCGATGACGGTGACGGTGTCTTTGTCTGTGATGAAGGTTCGACACTCGCGCGCGGCCGACGCGCGCAAGTGGCCCGCATGGGATTACTTGACAGGGATCTTGCCCCCCAGCAGGCGCGCAAGGACGTCGAATGATTTCGACGAGCGGCGCGAGAGGCCCGATGGATGGAATGTGATGAAATGTTGGGAATGGTTTTTTTCAAGGATCCGCAAGAGCGCGCGCAAATGTACTACAGGCCTCGGAAAACATTAGCGAACACTCATGCCACATTCATCTGTGAACGCCTCCCCCTTCCCCCAATGTTCAAAGTTGGCGGTGGGTCTGATGAGTTGCACCTCGACCGCAGTCTCCCCCCGCGTGCCAACTTTGAGTTTTGGGGGCAGGGGGGGTGTTCACTAATTGTTTCCCTCTACCGTACGGCCCCTCCTTTGATCCTTTGATCGGTCTCCTCCAAGATGGCCCCAAGATGCCCCCCGAGGCTCAAACAAGGGTGCCCCCAAACGGCAACGAGGGTGCCCAGAAGGCCCCCAAAGGCACCCGAGGGGCCCCAAGGTGCCCCAAGGGGCCCCCAAGAGACGCTCAAGAGGCCCCAAGAGGCTCCCCAGAGGCACCCAATACGCCCCTAAGAGGCCCCTGGGGCTGCCAGGAGACCCTCAAACACCCCAAGAGGATCCAAGAAGCTCTCGGACAAATCCGAGGAGACTCCGACTCCGAGAGGCATCCAAGAGGCTTCTGGCCTTTCTGCTCGCCCTCCTTCTCCTCCTCCTGTTCTTCCTCCTCCGTCTATGATTCCTCCTTCCTCCTCCCTCCTCCCTCCTCCCCCTCTCCGTCTTCTCATCTTCCTCGTCCTCTCCTCCTCCTCATCTTCCTCCTCCTCATTCTCTTCCTGCTGTTACTCATCCTCTTCTTCCTCATCCTCATCCTCCTCCTCGTCCTCCTCCTCCTCTCCCTTCTCCTCCTCGTCCTCCTCGTCCTCCTCCTCCTCCTGCTCCTCATCCCCCTCATCCTCTTCCTCTGGTTCCTCCTCCTCCTTCCCCCCTCTCGGGGCAGCGCGCCTTACCCAGCCTTTTGTTACACTGCATGCTCCTCCACATGCATGATCGGGCCAACTCGTCTGGGCATCGTTTCTGGATGGACTGGTGAACTTGCGCGAAACGTTAAATATAATGTACGATCTCAGGGGGGCCGATCAACCCAAGGGTGTGTACATCCAAATCTTTTTAACAAGGAGAAGGAGTGTGGTGCAACATATGGTGTGCAATCTACGTCGTGCGCAACCTAGGTGGTGCAATCGGCGTCGTTCAATCTATGTGTAGTGCAACCTATATGGTGCAATCGACGTGGTGCAATCCGCGTGGTGCAGTTAACGTTGTGCGATCTTCACGTGCAATATATGTGGTGCAATCTACCTGGTGCAATCACTCGGTGTGACTGGCCAGCTCCACTGCTCACGTAATCATCCTACCCACCAACCCGCAACTTGATTTGCAAAACCCATGCGGCGGCGATTGTGGTGAGTTCTTGGCGTTGGCTGGTGCATCTCTGCGGCTGCGCTAGCGCGCGCATGTTCGCGCGCGAAACGGCCAGCTAGTTTGGCGCGACCGACGCGGCCGCAGTGGCGCTGACCGCTGGGCACTTCCCGGGAGGCGCTTCAGTGCGAGTCGGCGATTTGGGCGGGCGCGGTATCATGGCAACTTCGACAACGGTAGACACGATGATGGTCGTAGCAATGCCGGTGCCGTGGTGACAACAACGACGGCAAGGCCAGTGACGGCGCCGATGCTGACATTGCCGACGACGATGACGGCCTCCTCGCGTCGGTGATGAAGGTTTTGGAAGGAGCTCGACATGCGCTCGCGGCCGACGCGCGAGAGTGGCCCGCATGGTCGTATTTAACACGGGGCGTGCCCCCTCAGCACGCGCGCGAGAGCGTTCGAATGAATTCGACATGCGACGCGAGAGGCCCGTCTGGCCGAATGTAATGAAAATGTTGAACAAAGGATGGCTTTCTCAAGAACTCGCAGGAGCGCGAGCGCAAGCATTATTGAGCATTGATGTTGCAAAACCATGCTTTTAATATTTTCGGGACACTCGGTTTTGAAATCCCTACGAACCCGACGGTGTTTGACACATTTTCGCATGTGCGCGCGACGACGCGCGCGAGTGCATCTCGTCTCGTCGTGATGCAAGGAACTCTTGCGACAGCACGCGCGTAAAGTGCGTTTGAGCGATTTCGACACGCGCGCACGAGAGGCACGCTTGGCAGCATTTTATGGACATGTTGATAACCAATGGCTTCTGCATAAGGATCTGCAAGAGCGCGAGCGAAGGTATCTTTGAAGATGCCTGGTGTGAAGCCATATGATTTTATCTGCGATCGGGGCATTCGGTTTTGAAATCTTCACGGAGCCTACGGTTGCTGAAGGACCTCGGCATTCGCACTCTACGACGCGCGCGTGCGCACCTCCTCCCATTTTTCGCGATGAATTCATGGAAACGGCTGACTTTTGATAAACGAACTCGCGCGCATAATGTGTGTTGCGAGGATGAGCGGGGTTTTACTAGCGTGTATGGGATGGTACGGTAACATATTTAACATGGACGATGGTGCAGAATCATATGAACATTGCAATACGAAAAGGGGGACCGTAAACTCTGGGGGTGGCGAGGCAGATCTTATTACTTTCGCACAAAAAAAGAATATATACAGTGCAATATACATTTAGGTCGGGCATGTCCCCCTACAGGCGGATTTAGGACGAAAATTTAAAGATGCCCCCAAAAAGAAGCAAAAAGGGCCAAACGTAGTCGAAAAATCGTCCCCAACTATTTTTGTTTGACTATTTCTGCAAATTCCTCCTGTAGAGAGACAGGCCCGACTTAAATCTACATGGTGCACCCTGCGTTGTACAATTTAGGCGGCGGCGGCGGCGACCACGGCGCCGCCTGACCGACACCCAGGCCCAGACGACCGGCGGCGACGAGGCGGCGACGGGGCGGCGACGGTGACCACGGCGCCGCCTGACCGACACCCAGGCCCAGACGACCAGCGGCGACGAGGCGGCGACGGCGAGCACGGAGCTGCCAGACCGACACCCAGGCCTAGTTCACTAGAACGGAAGTGAGCCTCCCTAAATGCAAGCTCTGATTTGGGAACATTCCTACTCTTGTATTTTTTTTACCTGGAACCCCCTCCCCCACCCCCCACCCCCGGACCCCCACCCCTAAACCGGATCCTCCTCCAAGGGACGGCCGGGACGCCCTTTCGGACGGTTCGGGGGCCCCCTGGACGCCCTTGGAAAAGGTTCGCTGGCCCTTCCGGGCCTCCCAAGGCGCATTGACAGGCCTTGCGAGCCGACTGCAGGCGATTAGAGGGGTCGTCGGAGAGGCGCAAGAGAGACCCAAGACAGCGCGAGAGCGCTCCAAGAGGAACCTCGGTGGTCTGAAGACGGCCCAAGAGGCCCCCAAGACACCCCAAGAGGCCGTTAAGAGAGCCCCGAAGAAGCCAAAATCGTCACATTCCCTCAGGAAATACATTTGTTGTGCATCTCCGCTTTTTGGGTCTTCGCAACGTCCAAGACGGCCCAATGGGTCCCCAATCTCGCCCCAAGACGGCCCGGGAGGCCCCCTAGAGGGGTTGAAGGCGGCCCAAGGGGGCCCCAAGAATGCCCCAGAGAGCCCCGAGACTGCCCACAAGAAGCCCAAGATGCCCCCAGAAGGCTCCCAAGAGAGACCCACGAAAGCCATGGGATACCTCCACCAACGCCACTGGAGGCCCGCAAGAGGGCCCTAGATGGCTTCAGAAGACCTCTGGAGGGCCCCAGCTCCCCAAGGCGGCCCAAGAAGCCCCCAGGACGGCCCAAGAGTGCCCCAGGACGGCACAAAAGAGCACCAAAAACGATCAGACGGCGTTCTCCTGCGAAATACACCAAGCTGACCCGACGATCTTGCTTCTACGTTTGAGGCTCGAGGTTTCAGTAGCTACCCGATCGAGAGAGACAGGCAATGGATCTAGATTCGAAATTCGACGATCGAAGATTTCCTGAATGCCTGGGGCCCTCCAGGCATTCAGGAAGCGATCAAAAATCGATGTGTTCGGAGCTACTGTGACTTCTTCGGCGTGTCATGGGAACGCTCCTTACTTCCTCAAAGAACCTTCGCGCGCGAAAAAAAATAGCATGATTTCCCCACTCCTGCGCACAAGCGTGCCAGCGCATCGTCCGAAAGCGGTGTCAGCAGGCACCCGGGATATCGGAAAAATGGGCGGGTCGCCCGTCCAGGCCTCGAGGTCCTCCCTGCTGAAGAAAGCGATGATTTATTGCTTTGCCAGGGAAGCGTCTGGAACAAGGCGCATGGCGCGAAGCGCCAATGCAGTCTTGTGTGTGTATATATATATATATATATATATAGTCGGGGTTCCTCTTGGAGCTCTTTGGGGCGTTTGGGAAATCTCTTGGGCCATGAAAAGGCCATGTTGGAGCCTCTTGGGGCCACCGCCGGCCCGTTTGCACGACGGCCCGTTTGCACGACTTGGCAAGGACTCCCAGAAGCCCGGAGGTCTCATTAGGGGGTCACATGCGAACCCTACCCCTGCCCACCACGATTTCCGAGGGGGAGGGTGGGGTTCACTTTTCTCAGGAGCTCCCGAGCGAAGTGAACCCCACCCTCCCCCTCGGAAATCGTGGGGGGTAGGGGTAGGGTTCGCATGTGGCCCCCTACTCAAGGGACCCTCGGCAGGGGCGTCCAGGAGCCCCAGAAGCCAGGCCTTCCGAAAGGTCCGGCCTGGGGCGGGCCCCCACCCCCAGTTTGTTAAGATATTAGAAACAATAATAAGCACAGTCCTTCTATCTATGAAACTGGAAAGGAAAGCCCGTATATGTGGCCCCCCCACCCTGGACAAGCGCAGCAGGCCCACCCTGATGGCCGAAAAGGCCCCCCCCCACGGGCGCACCAAGACAGCCCACCAGTGCCTTCAAACGGCCCTCATGAGAGCTTCGAGAGGGTCCGAGAGCGGGTCGAAATGGCCCAAGATGGCCCAAAATAGCGATCCAAGACGCCCAAATCAGCCTTCAGCTGGCCCAAGATGCCTCCAAGACTCCCCAAGAAGCCCCCGAAAGCCTGCCCCAGAGAGCCCCAAGTGTCAAATTCAATGAGTTTTGCGAAAGGTTTTGGAGAGATTTTCACGTGCGCGCGTGTCCGGCTCTGGCGCGCTCCAAGGCGGCCCCAGACGCGCCCAAGCTCGCTCTGCGGCGGCCCAAAAAGCTTCCGAAACGGTTTGAAAACGGCTCCAGAAGACCCCAGGACGGCCCACGAAGCCGTCAAGACGGCCCGAGAGGCCCCTAAGACGGCCTCAGAAGGCACCAAGAAACCCCCAGAGGCCAACACGAAGCCCCAAGGAGGCACCAAGAGGCCTCCAGCCAGAACGTTTACAAATTCCATTACTTTTTTCACGGACTTTTGCTTCGTTGCCTTTTCGGGCTTCGGTTGCTCCAAACGACCTTCGGGCCTTCTCAGATCAGCCTCCAAACTCCCCGACGGTCCCGACGAGTCTCCATGTCGCTCCAAGAGAGCCCCAGAGTCTCCAAGACGCTCCCCATCCTCACACTCGTCCTCCTCCCTCTCCTCCTCCTGCTCGTCGCCTTCCTCCTCCGCCGCCTTTTCCCCTTTCCCCTTTCATTCCTTCTCCTCCACATCCTCCTCATCCTCCTCCTCCTTCTGATCCTCCTCCTCGCCCTCCTGCTCGTCGCATCCCTCGTTCCTCCGACGGCCAGGGAAGCAAAATCTGATGCTCAGTTTTCCATAGAGCTGCCTCCTCCTCTTCATCCTTTCTCTCTCTCCCTGTCCTCGTCATCCTCATCCACCTCCTCCCTTTCTCTCTCTCTGCCCCCCAGATGGGTTTCAATGGGACAGGTGCTCTCGCCGAGGCGCTGGCCACTTCCCTCATCCCATGTGGTGCTGCCGCTTCGCTCGCGGGGTTTTCACATCTTCTGTCATGGCCATCTCGCCCATCGGTGGCCACTTCCCAAATCCAGGAGTAGCGCCACTACCGCAGCGCTGGCCACACTCTGCAATCCGAGCGGCACTGCGCCTCAGCGCCAGCCACGACCCTCATGGCATATGGTAGTGCTGGTCGCGCGGCAGCCTCATCCCTGGTTGGGATTGGTGCTCTCGCCCAAGCGCTGACCACATCCATGTCCACGAGTCGCGCTGCCGCCCACGCGCTGGCCCCTCCTTCGTTGGGAATGGTACTCCTGCAGCAACGCCAGCCACATCCCTGCTCGAATTTTGTGCTGCCGCTCCGCTCACACAATTCCCACAGACCTCATTGAATAATTGTGTTCTCGCCCGAGCTCCAGCCACATCCCTGTCCAGATACGCTTTGACCGCCCCAGCGTCGCCCGCATCCCTGAACCAGATTGGTACTCTCACCTGAGCGTCGGCCACATCCGCCTTCCGCGAGCGTAACCTTCCGCGCTAAACTATTGACGATCGCACCTGCCTCTCGCTCGTGTTGGGCGATTGCCGTGCGTGGCGTCAGGCTTCGACCGCACGCGCCAGGTCCGTTGCCTGTGGGGCTCCGTCATGTTAGCCTCCCCAGCGTCAGGTTAAGGGGTGGTTTGTAGCGACATTGCAATGTATTGCAATTGAATCAGCAGGTTTACCGCAGCGCCCATAAACATCGCAGATGCAAGGATCAAGACTAGAAGGCGAAGCGCAGCCGGCCTTAACATCTGGTGTGTATATGATATATATATATAGATATATATATATATATATATATATAAGAAATCAGCTTCCATCACAAAACATTTCGGGCGCCCGCGCGTACTCCTTCGGTCGGCGCCGAACACCCCTCACCACGCCCATGGCGGCGCCTCTGGCGGCGCCCCTGGCGCGCTCCACGCATGAGATCCGCGCGGACCTCCCTTCGTTAGCGGCAGAATAGCAATTTGAAATATATGAACTTGCCCACCATCGGCGACGCCTGTCCAAGAACAGCTTGAAACATATACCATATACCCCTACGGTAGCGCGCTTAGGTACTAACATTGAAACCACCCTGGGACAGACGTCCCCGAAGACGAAACTAATTATTTTGCACCGCTCATCGTCTGCTAAGTTCTGTCACTGAGATCCGACGTCACCCAACAAAAGCATCGACGAAAAATGACGGCCAGAACCATCGACCCAATACTTCCGAGGTATTTCTCGAACCTGATCGATCTTCGGTAGCCCCGGTGCCCGAACCCGAACGAAACTGCCTAGTACGGAAAAACGTGACGCCAGGATCTCAAAGTTCTTCACACGCCAAGCTATTTGTTCCCAGACATCCGACGTCGTGTGTCTGTTGTTCGTCTGTCTTTTTTGTCACAACGCCTGCCCAATAGATTCAGACCACTGCTGAGAGAACAATTCTTCATCCTGAACGTTTTCTGACGGCCCCAAAGCCAGGCAAAAGCCTAAGTGAACCAAAAAGCTAGTAAACGCCCGTCACGTCGTTGTTCACCGCCTTGGGTAAACGTCAAAAGTTTAGTAAGCGCCCAGGAAACACCCAAAACATAGCAAACGAACAAAGCTGATAAACGTCCGCCGGTGCCAACCCGCGTCCCCAAAGATCCCGACGCTTCCTCTGGGGGTGCTATTCGGCCCAGAATCATTTCTGATGGTCCCGAGGCCAGAGAGGGGGGCCAAGAAGCCGAAACCTGGGAGCAAAAAACAGCCAGGGCCGAGAAAATCACATCGTCGACAATCTGGGCCCGAGGAAGTCAGGGCAAGCCTGTGCCTTGAACAGGGACCGACCGTCCCGGCATTCCTGTAGGCCTACCACGACATGTTCTTAGAACCCAAAAATGTTCCAAGAAAAAAACATGTTCTGAGAACGTGAGGCCGATGTGTCAAAACAGGACATTCCCAGCCAGAAATGTTCTAAGAACATTTCTTGTAAATCACAAAAAGGTTCTTAGAACATTGTTTGGTAGGCCTGTAGGCACGCCAAGACGCTTCGCCACTGCTTGAGATGCCCCACGACCAGCGGTCTCGAGCTCCCGCCTGCCGGCGCCTCCTCGTACTCGCACCCCGCCGCTCTGGGGCCGTGCCGCGGCCAGGGCCGCAGGACGCGCCGCCTCTCGGGCACCGCCGCAGAGGGGAGGTGCCTCGCGTTCTGCGATCGCACCACAAGGTCATTCCAGCGAAGGGTGACCCTTACGTGCACGATGGGCGTGTTTTCCACCACCACCACCATAATAAGGTGGAGGGGGAGGGGGTCCTCCTCCTCCACCTCCACCTCCTCCTCCTCCTCCTCCTCGTCCTCCTCCTCGAGCCACCCTCCAACTTCTGGTGGTGGTAGTGGTGGAAAACCACCAGCGCAGCCGACCCCAAAAGCCTGGACCCCACCAAGGCCGGCTCTCCCTTCTGGCCAACCCTTTCACTGCCTCGGGGGCCCGGCGCGGGCCGCTGGAAGCCTACAAACGGCGAACACCCGCCGTGGTGATTCCGTCAACACGTTGGAGGTCAGGGGACCGCCTTCGCCGTCGCCGTCGGCGTCGACGTCGTCACCGTCTCTCGTCGTCGTCGTCGGCGTCGGCGTCGTCGTCGTGGACGTCGTCGTCGACGTCGTCGTCGGCGTCGGCCTCGGCGTCGTCGTCGTCGTCGTCGTCGGCCTCGGCCTCGGCGTCGTCGTCGTCGTCGCCCTCCGAGGCCTCGCGAGGAGCAGCAGCGCCAGGCCCACCACGGACGCGAGGCCCGCGAAGGCGGCCAGCCCGGCGGCGCCGGCCGCCCGAGGGCGCGGCCGGGGCGCGGGGGCGCCTGCGGGGGGCCCGTCTGCTCACGGCCAGGATCGAGGATCGATCGAGGCTCGATCGACATCCAGGACCGATCGACATCGAGGATCGATCCACGCCGAAGATCGACCGCCACCGGGGATCGACCGGCATCGAGGATCGCTCCAGGATCCATCGAGGAGGAGGAGGAGGAGGAGGAGGAGGAGGAGGAGGAGGAGCCAGGCTGTGCTGGGAGGAGGGAGAGCGGCAGAAGCAGCAGCAGCAACGCCTGACGGTCCGCGCGGTGTTCCTGGATCTGCGCGGGGCACCCCTGGGCGGCGCCTGCGGCGCCCACCCTGGCTGGCTCCGCGCGCCAGGAAGGGGGGTCCCTGCGACGATCCGAGAAGCCAGCGCGGACCCTCCGAGAGCTGGTGCTTATGCATGTCTGCGTTGTCCGAAACATTCGATCCCATTCGATCCATCGGTCCTCGATCGAGGATCGGCCCGCGATCCTCGATCGATCGAACCTCGACCGGCCCTCGATCTCGATCAGTCCGCGAAGGCCCTGGGGCACGGGGATCGATCGGCCTTCGATCCCTGAGATCCTAGCGTCGCATGTTTTCTGTTCGCACCGGGCGTTTACCCAAACCTCCAATGCACGCAGAAAACGATACGGAAACGTTGCGTGGCGTTCGGCCTCTTGGGGCCCTCGACGGACCGCGGGCGTCAACAAGAAATGAAAAGCCAGTCCTTGGGAAGTGGTCGAAATCTCCACGGCGTCAAAGTTGTGAAAACATACTCGACGTCGAAGGTCTGGGAGCAACGAGCTTGGCGGGTGAGGATCCTGGAGATCCTGGCGTCGCAACCTTGTTCGCACCAGGCGCTTTCGCGCTTGGGTTCGGGCCCTGCGGCCATGCGGCCCTCACTAAGATGGGCAAGCACGTACAACTAGAAGCCCACGATGTTATGATCAACTCTGTCATAATATGAACTGGTAAGTCATGTTGTGGACGTGTGGTATGCTATGTTAGGATCTGCAGTGTGCGTTGTGAGACGTTAAGTGTATGATGGTACGGCATGCATCTGAATTCTAGTACAAATAAGCATCAACGTTGTTACGCAATACGCGTTGTCGTCGTGGCACCAACGGTACAACAATGATCGTGTATGATGCTTGTACATGTCAGACATGGTCCGGATGTTATATTATAGTATGCTATATCACGGTGATCCTTCCTCTGCAATTTGTAATCGTCTATGCTAATTCATTACAAGAAGCAGTAATGCAATTGTGGAACAAGTCTGGTATGGTGAGCTAGGGAATGGTTCGGTATACTCGAAAACGCTTCGCTGCCATTGAAAGATGTACCATGTCATGGTATTCTCGATTGTGTGGTATGATGTGCTTTGTTATCTCGTGCTGTGGTGTGGTATGGTGGTCTATACTATGGTTTGTAGCGTTATAATGTTATCCGTTATGTCGCAGTGTGCTATGCTATATGTTGGCATGTGATAATATGCTATGTGTGTTGACGCTGTGCCATGGTATTATGCATTATGTCAAATTGCCAAACAATATTCCCTGTTATGTTATGCTGTGTTCCGCTATGGTATGCTAAGCTTTGTGATGATATGGTATGGTGTCTATGCTCCGCTCTGGCATAGCATGCGTTGTTGTGCTATGGTCTGCCATGTGTTGTGATGGTGTGCTCTGGTATGCTCTCAATTGTCAGGTTATGGTCAGTTTGTTGAGCTCTGCCTGTCATGTTATCTCATGCCATGTGCTATTCATATATTGCAGTCGGGGTTTTGACCTAAGGAACCTTAAACAAGGAACGATGCCCCTTTTCTCCACACATTGAACTTCGATTTCCCATGGACGACCTAAGAAAAACCTAAGGCAAACTGCAAAACAACTAAGGAACACGGAGCCCCTCCCCAACGAAAAGGGTTCCTTCTTCAATGCCCCGACTGTATGCCATCTTCACAGGGGCAGGTGCCTCGGGGATTCTCGCTGGACCTGGGGATCTGGCGGCCGCAAAAACGCCTGGTGGGCGGGTCGAGAGGTCTGCTCACAATATCTAACGACCCCTACCTGTTGGGTGGGGAGTACAACTTTAGGAAAGGACGGTCCCCCAATCCGCGACGTGCTACGGAAGCTCGCACAAGGCAAATCCTCGAAATCCGCGAACATGCATGGACACGTAAATTTGTTTACCCTCCTGAGCAAAATTGCATCATGACAACATTTTCAGAGGTCCACGCGGATATCTTTGACCTGCGCAGGACCCCTCTCTCCTGGCGCGCAGAGCGCGCCAAAGGCGCCGCCAGGGGGGCCCAACGCTGATCCAAGATATCCGCACCGGCCTCAGACGGCCTGATGGTTCTGACATGTTTCTCTGCCGAATTATGGTCGCCCCCCCCCGACCTGCGCCGCGAGCCTCGAACCTCTGTATCGCGCCAGACCCGAGAACGCTCAGGATGCTCGCCTTCTGCTCCTTGGTGAGTTCTTGTGTGCCCTTCTTCAGGTGATCGGACCCCGACAGGTTCTGAAGCCTTTCCTTTGCGGGGCCGTGCGACCCTTGGGCCATCTTGACGACTCCGAACTTCTCCCACTGAATCAGCGGATCCTGATGGGCTTGATTTCCACCACCATCACCACCATAAGTTGGAGGGTGGAAGGAGGTGGAGGACGAGGAGGAGGAGGAGGAGGACGAGGAGGAGGAGGAGGAGGAGGAGGAGGACCCCCTCCGCCTCCAACTTATCGTGGTGATGGTGGAAAACAAGCCCCCCCGATCCTCCTCGGTGTCGGCGTCCTCGCCTGCGTCCTCGCTGGCGACGGCGACGGGCTCTTTTGGCGCGGTGGCCTTCTCGAGGGTGAAGGCCTGCCAGGGGCCGTGCATCGCCCAGCGAGCGCTCACTTCAGAACCTTCGGAAGGCCAAGATACGGCACAGAGACAAAAAACGGTCGGGCGTCCGCGCGGGCTTCTCGGCGATGGACCATCCTCGCACAGCCAGACCCCACACCCCGGTGCGCGGAGCGCGCCAGGGACGGCGACAGAGGCGCGTCCAGGGACTGTGGGAAGGGCGGTCCGGCGCCAACCCCACAACTCTGCGTGCCACTCTGACAGTTCTTATGCGCATGCGTTTCACTGACTCTCCAACCTTGGACGTCTAGGCACTTCCCAGTGTGAGCGGTCAAGAAGACCACGTCCCCGGGAAAGACGTTGCCGTCGTCCGACTCCTTCGAGAGCACGAGCTCGTGCGTCGGCCCGACCACGTCCGAGAGGGCCTCCACGGTGTCGCCGTCCACGCTGAGGTGTGCCCCGGAGTGGGTTCTCAGGAAGACGGTGTCCTCGGACCAGATGGTGCCACCCCCTTCCTCGAGGATGTTGAGGAGAGGGGGGAGGAAAAGGATTGAGAAGGAAGAGGAGGAGAGAGGAGGAGAGAGGAGGCGATGGGGACGACGACGACGAGGCGAGAGGCAAGGAGGAGAGAGGATGAGGAAGAGGAGGAAGAGGACGCGAGGGGAGGAGGAGAGCGAAGGAGAGAGGAGGAGAGAGGAGGCGATGGGGACGACGACGAGGAGGACGAGGAGGGCGAGCGCCTTCGTGATGACCATGCGCTGCCAGTCCCCCTGCATGTTCCAGCGCGCGCGGACCTTTCGGCCCTGCGTGTCCAGGTAGGAGCCCGTGTGCGCCTTCAGGAAGACGGCGTCTCCAGACTGGATGGGCTCGCCCTCCCGCTCCGCGGCTCCCTCCGAGACCTTCTTGACGTTCTGCGCGGCGGGGCCCGGCGTCGCCTGCGTGGTCGAGTCCGCACCGTGGTCCTCGGAGGCCACCTTCGTCTTCTCCGCGGCCTTGGTGTCGGCGATCGCCTCGTGGCCCTGCGTGCGAGGCGGGGACTTATCCATATCCACCGCCCGGGAACCGACGTCCTGGCGCCCCAGCGGGCGATGGATATGGATACATCCTGGCCCCCGGGGGCCCGAGCATGTCCACATCCACCGCCCGTGGAAGTCCGCGAAGATCCATCCCCCGGGAGGTGGTTATGGACAAATCCCCGCCTCGTGGCCCTGCTGCGCCACCGTCTCGCTGGTGGAGGACGGCGCCGTCGTGGTGGAGGCTGCCCTCGACGTCGTCGTCGTCGTCTTCGTGGACCGCCGGGTCGCACGGCGGTCCTCCGTCGGCGCAGCGGTGCTGGAGGCCACCGGAGAGGTGGTCGTGCCAGCAGGGGTCGTGGTCGCTTCGGCCTCTGCCGTGGTCGTGGTTGCCGCCTCGCCCTCGCCCCCGTCGTCCTCCTCCGCGACCTCTCCGCCATCGTCCTCATCGCCAGCATCCTCCTCCGCAGGCTCCTCCTCTTCCTCCTCGCCCTCCGCCGCGGCCGCCTCGCCCTCGGACTCCTCCGCAGGCCCCTCCCCCGACTGCGCGTCCTCCTGGCCCGGCTCCTTCGCGCCGAAGGAATCGCCGCCGTCCCCGAACACGAGGTCCGCGGCCTCTTCGCGGGCGGCATCCACTGACCCACCGCGCCGACCCTGGCCAGTCCGAGCCTGGGCCCGAGATCGGCCTGGCCAGGATCGGTGAGGTGCTCCGTTGATGCAGGATGAGACACCACCGCATCGGGAAACCAGATCCAATCGGAATGTGCGTCGGATGCTATCGCACCAGCACGGAGTCGACATCGAATCGGATCGGCCGCGCCAAGATGCACACCAGCGCCATGCAAGCATCGGGCCGCATCTGCTCGTCCGAATGTCAGAGCCGAACGGGGTGCTGGGCGGAATCGATGTGGAATCGGATCGATCGGGTCGAAACGGACCCTGGTTGATGTCGCCCGCTCTTCGTGAGCGGCAGACCTACCCACGTCAATGTCCATGCTCCCGCTGGCTCCCCGAACGCGGCCCCCTGAATGCAGCAACACGCACGGCCGCCCTTTTGGCGCGAGCCCCCTGCGTGTGCCCGGGGGGACCGCGGCCGGGTGTACGGACCGCGGGAGCAGGGCTGCGGTTAAGTCGGGCCTGTCCCCCTACAGGGGGATTGTTGACGAAAGATAAAAAATACACCAAAAATAATCCCAAAATAATTTTTTTAAAAAATTGCCTGGGGACTATTTTTCCCAACCCTCCTGCGTTGGGTTCTCGTTTTGAATACAGCACTGCTCGCGAACCTTCCCACCGCCCCCCGTCCCTCTCCTTCCCCCTGCCTTCGCTTGTCGCTGCGTGCCAGCTGGGGGGCTGCGATCTGTGAAACTGTCGCCACTTTCGAGGCCTGCTGGGGGGCCTAGCACAGTGGGTACCCACGGCGGATTCAAATTTGACCTCGCCATCCCTGGGGGGCTGCGATCTGCGAAACTGTCGCCACTTTCGAGGCCTGCTGGGGGGCCCAGCACAGTGGGTACACACCGCGGAATCAAATGGGACCTCGCCATCCCTGGGGGGCTGCGATCTGTGAAACTGTCGCCACTTTCGAGGCCTGCTGGGGGGCCAGCACAGGGGTACCCACGGCGGATTCAAATTTGACCTCGCCATCCCTGGGGGGCTGCGATCTGTGAAACGTCGCCACTTTCGAGCCTGCTGGGGGGCCCAGCACAGTGGGGGCGGGACCTCGCCATCCCTGGGGGGCTGCGATCTGTAAACTGTCGCCACTTTCGAGGCCTGCTGGGGGGCCCAGCACAGTGGGCGGCACCTCGCCACGCGATCTGTGAAACTGTCGCCACTTTCGAGGCCTGCTGGGGGGCCCAGCACAGTGGTTCAAATGGGACCTCGCCATCCCTGGGGGGCTGCGATCTGTGAAACTGTCGCCACTTTCGAGCCTGCTGGGGGGCCCAGCACAGTGGGTACCCACGGCGGATCAAATTTGACCTCGCCATCCCTGGGGGGCTGCGATATGTAAACTGTCGCCACTTTCGAGGCCTGCTGGGGGGCCCACCACAGTGGGTACCCACCGCGGACCCCAACTAGACCTCGCCATCCCTGGGGGGCCGCGATCTGTGAAACGGTCGCCACTTTCGAAGCCTGCTGGGGGGCCCAGCACAGTGGGTACCCACAGCGGAATCAAATTTGACCTCGCCATCCCTGGGGGGCTGCGATCTGTGAAACTGTCGCCACTTTCGAGGCCTGCTGGGGGGCCCACCACAGTGGGTACCCACCGCGGACACCAATTAGACCTCGCCATCCCTGGGGGGCCGCGATCTGTGAAACTGTCGCCACTTTCGAGGCCTGCTGGGGGGCCCAGCACAGTGGGTACACACCGCGGATTCTGGGGGGCTGCGATATGTGAAACTGTCGCCACTTTCGAGGCCTGCTGGGGGGCCCAGCACTGTGGGTACACACTGCTGGTTAAAATTGGACCTCGCCATCCCTGGGGGGCTGCGATCTGTGAAACTATCGCCACTTTCGAGGCCTGCTGGGGGGGCCAGCACAGTTGGTACACACGGCGGATTCAAATTGTACCTCGCCATCCCTGGGGGGCTGCGATATGTGAAACTGCCGCCACTTTTGAGGCCTGCTGGGGGGCCCAGCACAGCGGGTACACACGGCGGATTCAAATGGCACCTCGCCATCCCTGGGGGGCTGCGATCTGCGAAACTGTCGCCACTTTCGAGGCCTGCTGGGGGGCCCAGCACAGTGGGTACCCACGGCGGACTCCAATTAGACCTCGCCATCCCCGGGGGGCTGCGATCTGTGAAACTGTCGCCACTTTCGAAGCCTGCTGGGGGGGCCCAGCACAGTGGGTACACACCGCGGACTCAAAGTGTACCACGCCATCCCTGGTGGGCTGCGATCTGTGAAACTGTCGCCACTTTCGAGGCCTGCTGGGGGGCCCAGCACAGTTGGTACCCACGGCGGAGTCAAATTTCACCTCGCCATCCCTGGGGGGCTGCGATCTGTGAAACTGTCCTTACTTTCGAGGCCTGCTGGGGGGCTCAACGCAGTGGGTACCCACCGCGGACTGAAATTAGACCTCGCCGTCCGTGGGGGGCTGCGATCTGTGAAACTGTCGCCACTTTCGAAGCCTGCTGGGGGGCCCAGCACAGTGGGTACACACTGCGGACTGAAATTAAACCTCGCCGTCCCTGGGGGGCTGCGATCTGTGAAACTGTCGCCACTTTCGAGGCCTGCTGGGGGGCCCAGCACAGTGGGTACACACCGCGGACTCCAATCAGACCTCGCCATCCCTGGGGGGCTGCGATCTGTGAAACTGTCGCCACTTTCGAGGCCTGCTGGGGGGCCCAGCACAGTGGGTACACACGGCGGATTCAAATGGGACCTCGCCATCCCTGGGGGGCTGCGATCTGTGAAACTGTCGCCACTTTCGAGGCCTGCTGGGGGGCCCAGCACAGTGGGTACACCCCGCGGACTCAGATTAGACCTCGCCATCCCTGGGGGACTGCGATCTGTGAAACTATCACAACTTTCGAAGGCTGCTGAGGGGCACAGCACAGTGGGTACTCACCGCGGACTCAAATTAGACCTCGCCATCCCTGGGGGGCTGCGATCTGCGAAAGTGTCGCCACTTTCGAGGCCTGCTGTGGGGCCCAGCACAGTGGGTACCCACCGCAGACTCAAATTATACCTCGCCATCCCTGGGGGGCTGCGATATGTGAAACTGTCGCCACTTTCGAGGCCTGCTGGGGGGCTCAGCGCAGTGGGTAATCACCGCGGATTCAAACTAGACCTCGCCATCCCTGGGGGGCTGCGATCTGTGAAACTGTCGCCACTTTCGAGGCCTGCTGGGGGGCCCAGCACAGTGGGCTTCCCGCACGTCTTTCTCCTGCTCTTCGCTCCCAGCTCTCCATGTCCTCTTCGACCCTGTAGTTGTCGCCCCTCGTTCTTGTATGGTTCTCCTGCGCATCATGCCATAGGCGCGTGTCCCAAGTAGCTTACATATCAAAGAACGGATCTTGCAATTTGATTGTCCATGCAAGTTTGTGCCAACTCCTCGTTTCCCATGATACAAATGGGTTGGGTACGTCACAGGGTAATTGTTACTATTTCTTGACCTTTTGGGGGCATTTTTGGGGTATCTTTTATTTTTCGTCGACCATCCCCCTGTAGGGGGACACGCCCGACATGAGGCTGCGGATCCTCGTCGACGCGCACGGGGCGCCTCCTGGCAGGGGGAGCGGCCCCGGGGGCGCGCGGCCTGCCGGTCGCTGCAGAGGCGGGCGCGACGCCGGCCTCGGCGGTGGACAAACCTCCCTTTAGTAAACCTCCCTTTAGTGAGAGCGGCCTGGGACCGAAACCGACGGACCTCCCTGACTCCGGATCCGCCCTACTTTGGGGAAATTCGCAAGTGGGGCTTGGAATTTCCGCCTTACTTTTCAAGCCCCGCTGATGCCAATTTCCGCCCTACTTTTCTGTTGCTGTTTCTGTGGATTGTCGCCCTATTTTATGTTGGGTGCAGCAATGTCCGCCCTCTTCTAGGTGGATTTCCGACGCAATTTTAAGTTGGAAAAAGAGCCAAAGGAGGGCGGATCCGGAGTCAGGGCTGGACCCGCAAAAATGACGGCCGCGACGCCCTCTCGCGAACCGAAAACGGCGCATTCCTGAATCGACGCGTCAGGGTAGGAGGCGTGTCCGCCTCCGACAGACGGCGTGCGCGCTCGGGCCTGGCCCGCGCTCCGCAAGCCGCGCACGGGAGGGCCCTCCGGCCGAGGGCCGCTCCGACGTGTAGCCTTAGGTCGGGCACGTCCCCCTGCAGGCGGATTTGGGACGGAAACTGAACAAATACTCCAAAAAAACTTGGAAATAGTCAGCAAAAATATTCAAAAAATAGTCCCCATATTATTTGTTAAAACTATTTTTGAATATTCCTCCTGTAGAGGGACAGGCCCGACTTAAGCGTAGCCGAGACAGATCTCCGTCGAGGGCGGAGCCTCTGGGCGGGTCGCAATCCAGTGGAGGGAGTTCGTCAGGGAGTTGCCGTTGGCGGCGGCGTTGTTCGTGTGGAAGGCGTTCTTCGGCAGCGAATACACGCAGACGTAGGCGGCGGCGGGGTCCACGACCGCCTGCTCCAGGCACATTGGCCACGACCATCCCTTGTTGCACTCTGGATCCCCCTCGCACTGCTCCTTGCCCGCGTCAATCGCAAGGGCGCGGGGGGCGTCGGGGGCGGCCCACCAAGGAGCAAGCCTCCGAAAAGGAAGCGACCCCCTTTTTCAGAGGCTCTTGGCATCGATGATCGTCAGAAGGCGGTTGGCGCAGACGTGTGCGCGTACACCGAGGCCCGTCAATACGACGCAGGCGGTGCGGTGAGGGCCGACACATGCTGCGCGTTCTCCTCGGAGCTGAACGGGGGAGGAAACACACACTGACACGGTAGGCGAATCATCGACGAAAAGGTGGCTCAGAAGCCCAGAGATCCGAACGCCTTAATTTCTGTCACTGCGGGCTCCCTGGAAGTCCCAACCCCTTCCCCAGGGCTGGCTCTGCATCCCGAACCGTTTCGGGATCCACCCCAAAGTCCGCCCCCCATCGCCACTGCCCCGCCCCCGTGCGCGCCGCAGGTCCTTGTACACGGCCGAGTCTCCCCGAACCCAGTCCTGGGCACGAGGGGAAGACAGGACACCAAAAACTTCTGCAGGTCCTCCCTCCTCCTCTGACGAAGCCAAGACCAGGACAGAATCGGACCCGGGCAAATCAGGGATGATCTCTGCGATCTGGCGGCTCTGAAGAACGCATTGGGCAACGCGGCCGTTCCAGAACGCCCTGGAACGCTTTGGAGCGATGTATCCCGGTCCTGGAACCGCCCGATCATCCCTCCCCCCTCTTGAAATGTTCAATGCGGGATCCCCAGGTGTCCTTCCCGTTCCGCCCTAAGCTATCTTTCTTGACGGTCCCGCGGTCAGGCGAGGGCCCCCAGAGGCCCGAGAACGACTAAAAACCGTCGCCTTGGACTGTTCCTCCTCCTCCTCCTCCTCCTCCTCCGCCGCCTCCTCCTCCTCCTCCTCCTGCTCCTCCTCCTCCTCCTCCTCCTCCTCCTCGTCCTCCTCCTCCTCATCCTCCTCCTCCTCTCCTCCTCCTCCTCCTCCTCCTCCTCCTCCTCCTCCTCCTCGACCTCCTCCTCTTTTATCCCAAACCCCGTTCCTTTACGTGGCGCGCCCGGCTTGGGTATGGAAAAGGGGTACGCTGCTCGACAGCACATGTGGCCCAACACCAAGAGCAACCGCTGTTGAGCAGGCGGCTTGTTGTCTCAAGCAGTCAACGTCTGCGGTGACGCCGACAGCGAGTCCTGTTCAACATGGGCAGGAACTGCTGTTCGTCTTCGTTACCACTCCTTCCGTATCAAATTCGATATTACCGATTCACGGTGGAGTCCGGATCGAGGTAGTTTTCCATGGCCGGAATGATCGGCAGCAGCTGGATGCCGCTGACGATATACGGGGCCGCCCCGAACCACGTCTGGTGCTCGACGACATGGTCCCACAGGATCCCGATCACCTCCGACGCAGACAGGCAGGATCCTAAACCCCCAGGTCAGGAGGAGGAGGAGGAGGAAGAGGAGGAGGAGAGATGACCAGTGTAAACCCAAGAGTCACCAATGGAACGCACAGAGACATACTAATACTAGATGCCCTCCACGGAGGCGCGCGTCCGACCCGAACATACCGTATGCCCATCGTGTCGTATATCGTTTCCCGAGCGGTGTGGCCAGAAAGCGCCCGCCACGACGCATATACTATAAGATTTCTCGGTGCGCGCGTCGCCCCCTGGGGCGCGACGCACATATAGTAGAAGTATGTTGGGGTGGCGCCGAACCAACGATGTTGGAATAAACCCTCCCCCAAAGCTCCCTCTTCATAGGCCCCTACAATGGTTCATTTCCTCAGGGGGACCTGCCTCGTTGGAAGACAACCGTTTGACGACCCTGAAACATGCCAAAACATTATTCTCGGCATTCCAACGCCACGGATAAACTTGACCGATACGTCTTGACGATCCTGAATCGCACCAGAACGCCATTCCTGGGACTTCGACGCCGCGAATCATCGAAACTGTTGCGACCTCAGTCGTGAATCCGTCCAAAAACACAATTTCTGGTACGTCTATCACGAGAATCCGCGAAACTCTTTTGAAAAGGACCGCCCTCAATCCGTGAAACTCTTGCACATTTTGAAAACGAATGTGCGCGGCGCTAAGGCGAGAGCCGCATAAAAAAGGGCCCGCCCTCAATCCGAGAAGCGCTTGCAGATGTTGAAATCGAATATGCGCGGCGCTACGGCGAGAGCCACATTTTTTGAAAACCGCCCGCCCTCAATCCGTGAAACTCTTGCAAGCGTTTAAAACGAATATGCGCGGCGCTAAGGCGAGACTCACATGTTGAAAAGGACCCGCCTTCAATTTGTGAAACTCTTGTAATTCCGTAAACGAATGCGCGCAGCGCTGAGGGGAGAGCCACACGTTGAAAAAGAATCGCCCTCAATCCGTGAAAACCCTTGCACAGTTTGAAAACGAATGTGCGCGGCGCTAAGGCGAGAACCACCTTTTGAAAACGAACCGCCCTCAATCCCTGAAACTCTTGCACATCTTCAAATCGAATGTGCGCGGCGCCAAAGCCAGAGCCACATTTTGAAAACCACCCGCCCTCCATATGTTAAACTGCTGTCGTGCTTTCAGCTTCAGAATCATAAATGGTGAGGAAGTCTCAGGCGAAACGCCAGGCCCTCCCTAAAAACTTGCCTCGGAGTGCGACGGGGAGACGTTATTCAGAAGGAAAAGGGATGGAGGAGGAAGGGAGGCGGAAGGGAAGGAGAAGGAGGAGGAGGAGGAAGAGGAGAAGGAAGAGGCGCAGTCCAAGAGACTGTGTGTGTCACAAGCGGCGAACATATATATATATATATATATATATATACAAGACTGCATTGGCGCTTCGCGCCATGCGCCTTGTTCCGGTAAATCATCGCTTTCTTCAGCAGGGAAGTCCTCGAGGCCTGGACGGGCGACCCGCCCTTGTTTCCGATATCCCGGGTGCCTGCTGACACCGCTTTCGGACGATGCGCTGGCACGCTTGTGCGCAGGAGTGGGGAAATCATGCTGATGTTTTCGCGCGCGAAGGTCATTTGAGGAAGTAAGGAGCGTTCCCATGACACGCCGAAGAAGTCCCAGTAGCTCCGAACACATCGATTTCTGATCGCTTCCCGAATGCCTGGAGGGCCCCATGCACTCAGGAAATCTTCGATCGTCGAATTTCGAATCTAGATCAATTGCCTGTCTCTATCGATCGGGGAGCTACGGAAACCTCGAGCCTCAAGCGTGGAACCAAGATCGTCGGGTCAGCTGCATGTATTTCGTAGGAGAACGCCGTCTGGTCGTTTTTGGTGCTCTTTTGTGCCGTCCTGGGGCACTCTTGGGCCGTCCTGGGGCACTCTTGGGCCGCCTTGGGGAGCTGGGGCCCTCCAGAGGTCTTCTGAAGCCATCTAGGGCCCTCTTGCGGGCCTCCAGTGGCGTTCTTGGAGGTCTCCCATGGCTTTCGTGGGTCTCTCTTGGGAGCCTTCTGGGGGCATCTTGGGCTTCTTGTGGGCAGTCTCGGGGCTCTCTGGGGCAGTCTTGGGGCCCCCTTGGGCCGCCTTGAAACCCTCTAGGGGGCCCCCCGGGCCGTCTTGGGGCGAGATTGGGGGCCCATTGGGCCGTCTTGGACGCTGCGAAGACCCCCAAAGCGGATCTACAACAAATGTATTTCCTGAGGGAATGTGACGATTTTGGCTTCTTCGGGGCTCTCTCAACGGCCTCTTGGGGTGTCTTGGGGGCCTCTTGGGCCGTCTTCAGACCATCGAGGTTCCTCTTGGAGCACTTTTGTGCTGTCTTGGGTCTCTCTTGCGCATCTCCGACGACCCCTCTAATCGCCTTCAGTCGGCTCGCAAAGCCCAGCGAGGCGCCCTGGGAGGCCCGGAAGGGCCACCGAACCTTTTCCAAGGGCGTCCAGGGGGCCGCCGAGACGTCCGAAAAGGGCGTCCGGAGCGTCCCTGGGGGGGGGATCCGGTTTAGGGGGGGGGGGGGGGGTCCGGGGGGGGGGGGTCCAGGTAATAAAAATATAATAATAGGAATATGCAAGACTGCAGCAGCGCTTCGCGCCATGGAGTTTGGCATGCAGGCGGAAATGGCAGGAAGGTCAAGCCGACAATTTAGCGATAACTCCTTGCTGCCATCGCCGTTATAATAATGTTGTTAGTTGTCCTTCCTCCATGCTTATTTTTCTTCATTCTCGCCATACCCTGGGCATTCTCCCCATCCTCCTCAGCTCTTTTTGCGGAGGCTCCTCCTTGGAGAGCCTCTGGGGGCCTCACCGAAGTTCTCAGGCTTTCTTAAATCCTTCTGGAGACCTCCTGGGTGTGTTCTGGGGGCCTCTGGGGCTTCCTAAGGCCAACCTGCCTCTAACCGCGGTCTCCCTGAACGACCGGGTCACGATTTGCAATGATTCGGAGTTCGGAGGGTGTCTTGGGGCCATCTTGGGCCGCCATGGTGCTCTCTTAGGGCCATTTTGGACCCCTGTTGTGCCGTTTTGGGGCTCTCTTGGACTGCCCGGAAGCCCTTTCGGATGGTTGTGGGCCGATTTTGGAGCCTCCCAGGCGGCTTCGGACGCCCAGAAGACCGCCATCTTGGAGCGTCGGGAAGCCGAAAAGAGGAGAACCCCAAATGCACCAAAAACCTACATAGAATCAATGGTTTGTCCCTCTTGGGGCCTTCTTGGGAGTGCTCTCGGAGGCCTCTTGGTACGTTTTGGAGCGATCTTTCGGGGTATGACAGTTTCTTGGAGCGCTCTTGGGCTGTCTGAGGGGTCTCTGGGACGTCTCTGGTGACCCCCCTGATAGCCCTGGGTGTGCTGCGAAGGCTTGGCAAAACGCCCTGCGAGGCCCAGGGGGCCGCTTCGAGGCCCGTCCGGAGGGTCCCAAAGCTACAGATCCCGGGGGTCCGGTTCTAGGGGGGGGGGGGGCGGGTTTTCCCCCCGCCCAGGCTTATAAAAATATAGGAAGAGGAATATAGATCCACTCTCTCGCGGTCTGGATTCTGGGGCGCGAGCCCGTGGATACGCGGTCACCTGGAGACGTTCCGCGCGGTGCATGCGCGAAAGAACGTATCAGATCCACGGGGTGCCAGCCCAAGGGCCCAGCCCGCGAGGCCGTGGATACGGACATGTTTTCGGCCCCCGGCAGCCCAAGCGACACCGCATGGGATACACACGGAACAGGGGGGGGGGGACTGGGCAGGGCAGACACACCGCCACGACTTCACCCGCATGCCACGAGCCGCACACACACAGGCAGGCAGGAAGAAGCAGGAGGAAGCAGGGAGGGAGCAGGGAGGAGGAGGCGGAGGAGGAATGAGGGGGGGCGGGAGGAGCGATCCCCAATCCACCCCCTGTGACTGCACCGGGATCGCCTGGTCGGGGAAGTCGTCGCCGTAGATCCCGGTGCCCTTGCGCACGTGCCAGTAGGTGTCCGCACCGTGGGACTCCATGGCGGTCAGGATCCGGCCAAAGTCCTGCCAGACGCGTGGCTGCGAGGGAATTGCGTAAATGTTGGGGCTCAGCGGCAGAACGCGACTGACAAAACAGAATCGCGTCAGGACAGAGCACTGCACCACCCCCGCGGGAG
Organism: Prorocentrum cordatum; assembly: GCA_963575745.1. NCBI lineage: Eukaryota > Dinophyceae > Prorocentrales > Prorocentraceae > Prorocentrum > Prorocentrum cordatum. Next base: position 103,846 of record CAUYUJ010021985.1, read on the forward strand.
ACCAGACGCAACTGCTTCGTGCACTCTCTTCCCCGCCCTGACGGCAGAAAATGCACGGAACTGCGCGACGCCACTGCGCGAACATGACAGTCGAGGGGCGCGGGGAGACGGACCGCGCGCGAGAGCGTCGAAGAACCGTTCCCGGGCAGGGCTCAGCCCCTGGGACGCATCCTGCGACGCTGCCGCCCCTAGACGCTTGGGGGCCCGCCACGCCACGTGGCCTCTCCCCGTCCGTGGACCGGGCCCCCCCCCGCGTGCTGATTATCGCAGGCCTCCCCAAACCGAGCCGTGGTGAGCCAGGGCGCTGCAGACTCCGCGCGGAGTGAGAGAGCGGCGAAGGGAGAGCGTGGCGACCCAGGGCTGCAGGTGTCTGGGAGACCCCCCGCGCTCTGGCTCAGAGGAGTCGCCGTTCGGGGGGGCCGCACAGCAACTGTGGACCGCGTGTTTCCTCCTCCTCCTCATCCGCCTCCGCCTCCGCCTCCTCCTCATCCTGCTTCTCCTCCTCCTCCTCCTCCTCCTCCTCCTTCTCCTCCTCCTCTTCCCCCTCCTCCTGCTCCTTGGCCAGTCAGGCGCACACACCCACCGCCCATCGTGGCCCCCAGCCTCCTGCAAGGGGAGGGGGGCGGGGCGGGGACCACACGGCGGAGGGGGGTGATTGTGAGGAGGCGCCTTGAGGCGCTTGGCGAACGGGGCGCGCACCGAAGATCCGTAGGCGTACACGGCGTAATAGCTGTTGATGGCCTCCGAGGTGCTCTCCTGGTTCCGCCCGTTCTGGTAGGCCTGCGGGATGCCCCCGGCCCAGGATATGCCCAAGAACCAGTCCTTGTGGCGGGCAACGGGGAAGGACGGATCCTCGGCCGAGGGGTTCGCGTAGTCCCTGACTATGGCCAGGATTTGCTCACGCCACTCCTCCTCCCACTTGGGGGCATACTTGGCCGCCACTGCAGCGCTATAGACAAAGTCCGCGGTCCCCCCTTGCGGGTGCCATCAAGACGCGAAGCTTGGGCCTCAGCAACTGAGCAGCTCAGTTCCCATCGCTGTTATGAGGCAGTTCGCAACGTTGCAAGATCCTGAGCTCAGCGCATTGAAGGCTGTGATGTGTCAAGTACCAGTCTTCAGAGACAACAACTTACCAGCATCTCACACTGTAAAATT
>CAUYUJ010021985.1:112500-126022 GCA_963575745.1 Prorocentrum cordatum
GGACGAGGCCGATCTCCCTCACGCCGGTGCTGCAGCTGTTGGCAATCGCCACGCGCACCGCGCCCTTCTCCATGGGATCCAGCGCCGCCAGGGAGAACGGCTCTGGCGTGCAGGACCACTTCACGTCCGGCGGGGAGAAGATCGCCCACGTGGCGTCGCTCTGCACCTTGGGAGCAGGGCGAGCTGAGACTGCCCAGAACTCCCTCGCTGCGCGGGCCAAGAACGACAGGACGTTGGGGGGGGTCCGGCTCCTCGGGGCTCTCGCCGGGCTCCTCCTCCTCCTCCTCCTCCTCCTCCTCCTCCTCCGCCCTCCTTCTCCTCCTCCTCCTCCTCCTCCTCCTCCTCTTCCTCCTCCTCCTCCTCCTCCTCCTCCTCCTCCTCCTCCTCGTGGGGGGCCCACGTCGTGACAGAAAGCACGACGTCGAGGGTCCGCGGCGGCAGCTCAAAGTCGGTCCCCGGGACCCCTCCCAGGCTCCCCGCGCGCCCATTGCCCGAGCCGCGTGCGGCCGCGGCGACGCGGGCCCCCCCGAAGGCCAGCTTTAGGTCGGGCCTGTCCCCGTACAGAAGTGGAATCTACCCAAAAAACCAAACATGATCAAAAACAGTTAACAACCCGTCCCTAGACTATTTCTGGGCTGTTTGGGAAGGTCCCTCCTGTAGAGTCGAGGGACAGGCCCCCCTGAAGGCCAACTGCCGCTGCTGTCTCCGCTCGCCCTCCTCTGAGCACCAGCTCGACGAGGAACGCCTTCCCGCTGATGGGGCCCCCGCCGCAGTCGACGGCTTCGCCGTCCACCCGGATCTTGAAGAGGCCCTCTCCGTCGGGTCGGAGCTGCTGCTCCGTGGTGACCTGGCCAGGTGCTGCCCGAGGTGTCCCTTCGTGGCTCTTCTGACCCGGGTCAATCCAGACCCGGGTCAGCCAGGCCTGGCAACATCCTGCAAGATCCTGCACCCAAACCCGGGTCAGTGCGAAGGATCCTGCAAAATCCTGCAGGACCCTGCGCCCAAACCCGGGTCAATGCGACCCTGTCCCTGCAGGATCCTGCAAGATCCGGCGCTCTGGCGGACCCCCGTTTGCACTGACCCCCGTCTCAAGGCTCCCGATCCCTGGCCCAACGGATGCCCCCGGCTCCTCGCTTCATTTTCAAGTCGGGCGTGTCCCCCATACAAGGGAATCTTCGACGAAAAATAAGAAGTAGTCAAACAATACCCCAAAATTGACAAAAATACTCAAAAGACAATCCCCAGACTATTGTTTTGGGGCTATTTTTGAATACTCCTCCTGTAGAGGGACAGACCCGACTTTACTCCATCTTGGGATCCCTGGCCCTCTGGGCCTTGCGGTTTTCAAAGGAGGGCCCCACGCGCCCTCCAGACGCGCGCCCCGCGAGGCCCTGCGAGGCCCAGCGGGGCCCCCTCTGGGGCTCCAGAGTGGCGCGAGAAGACCTCCGTTGGGCCAGAGGGACACCAACCGGCAACTGAGGGGCGACGATAGGGGCGACTGGCCCAGGGGAGAGCAATACATGTATCCGGGGGCGCCGATGATCGATGTCTTCGACAAGGCTCCCGGGCGAATGCGTGTAATGCCCGCCCCTGGGCTATTCGCCCTTCTCGTCGCCGCCGATCAACGCCTGGACCTGAGGAGTCACGCCGGCGTACTCGGCGGTGATGTTGAGGGCAGCACAACCCAGCCCCCACCGCCAGCCAACCCAAACAACCCCCACCCCCAGCCCCCAGCCAGGAGCCCCTGGATCACCAGGTCGGGAGCAGGGATCGACCTGAACAATGCTTTTCGTCCTCGTGTTGCTTTCGTTTTCCCTCGTTTTCTCTTCGATCCGCCTTTGCTGCAAAATGTAGCTGAGACGAAAACGGCCCGAGAAGCCGCTGAGACACCGCTTGGGTCGACCCCTGGTCGGCAGTTGGGGTTCTGGCTGGGAGTGGGGGTGGGTGGGTCTTGCGGTCCTCAGATGTAGGGCGAGCCCCGGACCAGGGGCACCTTCACGCCTTGCTTGGGGTCCCTCATCGGCCAGTTGAGGGTCACGCCCAACTCGTCCCAGCTCGATGCACGGGGGCCCTTCGGGTACTCCTGCGCGCTCAGCGACAGCGCCTCGACCTTGTCGAAGCCCTGCGTCGTGACGCCCGTGGTGAACGGCTGCATCGCGTGCAAGCCCCGATCGTCTGCCATGATGACGTAAGGCATCTGGAAGACGTTAGCCTCTGGCGAGGACGTGTCCCCGGCCATTGCGAGGTTCTCCCACCATGCGTTGGTCGGCAGGGGCAGCGCGTGCTCACTGAGAGCCCAGCCAGGGGTCCCCCCCTCCTTCCTTTGGCGGCGCGCACAAGCGGGTGGGGGGAGGGGGGGAGGCCTCTTAGGAGGAGGCTGCTTCTTAGCGGGCGCCAGCCCTACATCTACAGACAAGGCCCGTGCCCTCTGAGGAGCAGGGGTGCTTCTGAGAAACCTTCCCCCCCCTCCCCCACACCCGCTTCTGCGCGCGGCCGATTCCTGTTGTCGACCACCGAGAAAAGCTCGGCCGGGTCGACTGCCGAAAGGGGCTTCACCTCTGCGCACCGGCCAAACTGCGGGAAAGGGCCGGCAGCTGCCAGGGCGAGGAGGCGCGCCATGGCGGCCACCCGGGCAGCCGCGGCGGCATGGGGTCAGGAGAAGATTGGGCCCAAATGGCTGCAGAGGCAGCTGAGCTGATAGAAGCGAACAAGGCGGCAGGACGAGTCGGCATCGGGGCCGCATCGGCACGGTGTCGGAGTCGAATCGGATCGGCCGCACCAGCATGCGCAACTGCCCTTGCAAGCAGCTGGGCGCATCGGTTGGCTGGCAAATCGATATGACATTGGATTGAGCACTGCGAGCTCAGAATCAAATCGGATCGACCGAGTCGGAATGAGCTCTCGAGGGTGGTCATTGGCCTGTGGTCAGTCGTGCCTTGCCGCCGTTCTTTCCGTGGAACCTCAGGCATGGACCTCCTAGTGGCTCCGTGGCACGTGGTCTGTCGCACCCCGCGCCTTCCTCGGACCTCCTTCACGGCCCCGGGCCCGGGGGGAGCAGAACCAGCATCCGTTAGGGAACCGAATTCTATACACCGAAGCTTCTTCCGGCTCCGCACCGAAACTCGCACAGGAAATCGGATCCTGGTGTATACGGGATCCTGGTATATACATGCGTCGCTGCTTCCCATAGAACATGCGGAAGCCAGTATACACCACACGACCCCGACGTCGTCCCCGACCATCAGAAGGTCCTGGGATTGAGAAGCAGCCCGCCACTGGTAATGTTTACCAGCCTGGAACATATCCCTATCCCTATGCTGGACACCTCCTCGTCACGATGCCAATCTTAGGGATTCCCTTATCTTTTGAGGGCGCATCCCTAAGATTGTCATCGCCTTCTGGCGTGTCAATCTTAGGGATAGGGATAAGTTCGAGGCTGGTAAAATGTAGATGCTCTAGTTTCCGATCAATAGTACCTCCCTCCTGCCTCCTCCCTCCTCCCTCCTCCTTCTCCTCCTTCTCCTCCTCCTCCTCCTCCTCCTCCTCCCTCCTCCCTCCTCCCTCCTCCCTCCTCCCTCCTCCCTCCTCCTCCTCCTCCTCCTCCTCCTCCTCCTCCTCCTCCTCCTCCTCGCCGCGGTGGGGAGCCCGTCAGAGTGTTACCGGCGAGGGCACACAGGAGTGCTCGGACAAAGAAAGAATGAGCAACACGCCGACGGGAGCCCAGCGACGGCGCGTCCGTGACACCATCTCCCGCACGAGGCGAGAGGGCACCCGACGGCAGGGAAACACGGCACCACCACCACCACAGCCGCTGGGAGCCAAGGCGGGTCCTCCGGTCTCCAGCTCGGGGGGGGCATCGCAGACCTCATCGCTGGAGGTGCCCCCCTGGTGGTAGCGGTGTCGCTTCTCCTCTTTCCTAAGCACCCCGCCCTTCGGAATGTAAAAGTTTCCCTTAATCGACTGTTCCAGGGCTGTTCCCTATAAGCCTCCATTCTAATAATATCGGGTGAGCGTCAATGGGGGAGAGAAAGAGAGGATGATGCGCAGGACGTCCAGAGAAAACGAGAAACCCACGCCAGATGTGCAGGGCACGTGGCGGTGCTCTCACAAACGTCTCAGCAGCTCTCGCCCCTCTCTCGCCTCTTCGCCTGTACTGCTACCAAGGCGCGCTGCTGGGGCATTGCTTTTGCTAAATCCCTTCAGTATCTTTCCGCTTTTGGCCTCTGGGGGGCCGTTGTCGGGCCCCCGGGGCCAGCAAGCATGGATCTGGGACGCACGCCTGCCCCTGGGGACGCGGTCGGAAGCCCCGGGGCCGCGGATGGAAACGGCCAGGCCGTCGGGCGTCTGGGGAGGAGGCCGTCGTCGAACGAGGGCGGACCTGGCCGCAGCAGAAAAAGAAGGCCACCTGGAAGCTCGCAGCACCTCGGGAGGGCCGAACCGACGCCGAGGCGGCCCTGTGACCCCCGTGCTTTTCCAAGGTGGTCTCACAGCACCGCTCAGCAAGACAGTTTCGACGTCGCAGGGTTCGTTCAACCTCGAGCGGCCGGCAGCCTTCCGACGGCCAGATCGTTCCAGGTTGGGCGTGGCCAGCCTGGCACGCCCGCGGCGGGGTCGCCGCGGAGTCGACGCGACGCGAACCCTCCGTACCCTCAGGTCGACCCCAAAAGGGCCCAGTGATCCGCACACGATCTCGGCGTGGCTCCCAGCAGGCCGCTGGGCAACCCCAAGGCGGCACAGCATGTGTGCAACGGGCGACCCAGAGATGCCCCAATGACCATGCGATGGCCCCCAGGCGGGCCCAAAGTAGCCAAAGCGAGGCCAGAACGCGACACCATGGCCCAAGCATGGCCCCGATGCGCTCTCGAGATGACCCCAAGAAAACGCCGATACGAAATCAAACTGCGGGATCTTCACCCCGCTCAGGAGTTATCCCAACCGCGATGTTGTATGGGTGGGATCTTTGATTTCCCGAACTACAGCTACATATTGCATCAATGGAGCGGGATCCTGGCCAGACCACGCAAGACGAGTCTTGCCTCCTGAGCCCTCGTCCCCCTCAGGGCTGCCGTCGCGGTGACCTCGAGAGCAAACTGTGCACTCGGGCGCACTCGCAGAAATTCAAGGAACTTTCGGCACGGCAGCGTAAGCACGAAGCTGTGCTGTGGAGGGAAGGGGGCGACAGGACAGGACAGGACATCCGCATAAAGGGGTTCAACGTCAAAACACCTACGCTGGTGCCTTGCGCGCTTCTGACAAAATCCCCTGCGATTGGCTGTGCAACGGCCCTGCCTTCTCAGTAGGGCTGGCAGGGGGCATGCCACGCTGCCCAAGGAGTGAGCTCCAAGGCGGCACCGTAAGAGAGACTTGCTGCCTCGCTACCTTACGATGACGAGTCCCTTCGGGTCAGTGCGGGGGGGCAGGGAGAGAGAGGCTTTTGACTGCACTTGGCTCGTTGCAAGTAGCTTGAGCTGGGTGGCCGAGGTCGGCCAGGCGGCAGACAGAGCCCGCCTAGCGGGCACAGCAAAGGTTCTCCGCTCCTGGTCCGTCCGCAGGCAAAAGCGATTCTTCGCCATTGGACCTGCATGATGGGCGGGGGAGGTATTGGCACCGAAGGGGAGGGAGGGGGAATAATAAGAAGAGAGGGGATCGGTGCCGTGCGAGAAACACTGAGCGCGCCATCTAGGCGTTGCCCTATGCGGGCAGCGCTGCACGACCGAAGAGCAGCAAAGCTAGCCTCAGGGACGGCCACCTGGGAGCATGGCTTAGCCATGGAAATGAGCGGGATGAGTAGGAAGAGGGCCAAAATGGCCTTGCCGCGCTGTAGGGCGGCCGTGGCGGAGCGGACCAGGAGGGAGAGGCTGGCGTTGCCGCCAAGAGACTAGGAAGCCCCATCGGTAACGCACGTGACCGGAAAAGGGGGCAGGTGAGAGAGCGCCTGTGCTGTGCTGGACGTCTTGGAGTAAACGTGGTAAGAGGGGAGGGATGAACATAAGGGAGGGAGAGGGATTATCTTGTCCAGCCAAGCAGCGCTAGGGCGCGGTAGCTGTCAGTAGAGGTACGCCCCTCTGACGGCCAGCATTAGCCGAGAATTGCTCGGCAGGTGGGATGTACTGAGGCGGCATCTTTGCTTGCCGCAATAGCCAGGAGACTAGGAAGCCCCATCGGTTACGCAGGTGACCGGAAAGGGGGCAGGTGAGAGAGCGCCTGTGCTGTGCTTGGCGTCTCGGTGTAAACGTGGTAAGAGGGGAGGGAAGAACATATGGGAGGGAGAGGGATTATCTTGCCAAGCCAAGCAACACTAGGGCGCGGTAGCTGTCCGTAGAGGTACGCACCTCTGATGGGCAGCATTAGCCGAGAGTTACTCGGCAGGTGGGATGTGCTGCGGCGGCAACTTTGCTTGCCGCAGCATCGACTCAGCCGTGGCGAGTCTGCGAATTGCGCTGTGAGCATTGCTCCGACCGCTCTTCTGGTAGCGTGGCTGCTCAAAAGTGTCGCTTTGGCCTGGCCGCAATGCTGCGGCAAGAATGTGTGAAACTAGAGACTGGTGCTGGCTACAGCTCTTGCGGCTGACCCGCCCTCTGGATGGGGCTGAAGAAAAGAGCTGAAGGGCCCGCTGCGACGAGACTATAGGACAGCTCGGCCGACCTTAGATTGGAGCAGCATAGCTCCTCAGCTGGTGAATTACGGTACGTGTGGCTGGCTAGGGCTATCTAGGTGGTGGGCTGCCGATATAAGCAGAGACTAGGGTATTAGGCTGGCCCACCACCTATGAAGACTCAGCCGTGGCGAGTCTGCGAATTGAGCTGTGAGCATTAGCTGTCCGCTCTTCTGGTAGCGGGGCTAGCTAAAAGTGTCGCGTTGGCTGCACTAGTGCGGCAGAGAGGTGTGAAGCTGGAGACTGGTGCTGACTACGACTTTGCAGCGGGCCTTTGGCATGGGGCTAAATGAAAGAACTGATGGGCCCGCTGCGACGGGATTGCAGGTCGGCTCAGCCGATCTTAAATTGGAGCAGCACGGCTCTCCAGCTGTAAACATTTGGCTCGTGTGGCTGGCTAGGGCTGTCTAGGTGGTGGGCTGCCGTGGTGAACAGAGATTAGAGTATAAGGCTAGCCCACCACCTATTATTTGCGCCGAGGTCGCCCTTGTCGACCTGGGATGGCGCCGGCTGGGAGGTAGCACGCTCTAGGGCCCGCTCATGCACCGCGCGGCTGCCGCGCGGCCGCCGACGCCGCCGCTCGCGCCCGGGCCTCCAGCAGCATGGTCTCGACCTCTGAGATGGTCGCCAGGCCTGGAGCCTCTATCCATTCCCAGTCCCAAGTTTCGACGACCTGGCCGTTGATGACGTCGAGCGACTTGAGCTTCCACACGAACGGGTAGAGCATGCCGTTTGGCATCTTCCATTCGCCAGGGTACGTAGCTGGCCACCATTTCTTGAACTCCCTGTTGGCGGCAATGTACTGGGAGCCCTGCCATGCCGAGCCCGAGTACGTGTCGCCTGATAGGCCGAAGAGCTCGGCCGCGGCCTCCTGCGGGGGCGCGGCCCCCTCAGTCGCCGCCGAAGCGCGCCCGCCCGCAGGAACCATGGCTGCGCTGCGCGCTCTGAGAGGAGGGGGAGTGCGGAAGGAGCGAAAAGAAATAGCCCATAAGCCAACGGCCATATATGAGTGACACCTAACTGGCTTATGCGTGCGCCTGGGAGAGGAGGACCCTCCTGATGGGCCGACTGATGCATGCTTGGCCCGGCGCTGAGTCGATAGGGATGAGGATGGTTCCGCTGCGCATGTTGACCCGCAGCGAAAGGCCGGTGCGAAAAGGTATGCCCGTGCCGAATAAAATGGACCGTGCATCGGTCTCCTGAAGAATGGGGAGGTGAAAAAAACGTGATCTCTCCACTGAAGATGGCAGCCGGGTTCCCTGCCCGTGGAATTGCTCCATTAGGAGTCCTACATTGATGGGCAGTGGAGACCAGAGCGGAATGTGACCTGCCGTGATCACTACCAGCCACTGTACGACTGTAGGCTGCGGTGGCACGGCCTCAGTGGGTGCGCAGCGGACGTCGCCGTGCTCGAACTGCGGCAGGTGCTGCGCATCTGGGGTCGGCATGGCCTGAGGGGCTATGGTTCAGGGAGGCGGAGGATTCGAGAGAGGTAGGACAACGGAAGGCAAAATGGCCGCACCAGGATCATGGCCTGGAAGTCAATTAGGATGGGGCTGCCAGCCGCTGCATCCTCCAAAAGACGCTGAGGGATGAGAGCAGGCTGTTCCCAGGCCCCCGTGTGGAGGAGGTCCAGAAAAATCTGGTCGGGCACGTAGACAGTGACCAAACTTATAGCGGGTGAGAAACGGGCAGCATAGGGGCCTTCACCCGCTGCGCGATGAGGATAAATGTGGAGTAAGTTGGGAGAGTTGGCCTCGCACCAACGCCCATACCACCGCTCGACTGTGTGATTAGCGACATCGGGCAAGTCCATGTGGAGCTCGGGGCCTACGGTAGCGCGGGCGCGTGGCAGAGCAGGCGGCCCGCTCTCAAGCTGCCATGTAGCTTGCCATTGGGGTGCCGAGGCAGGCTGGTACACAGCGGTAGGAGACAGTGAAAGAGCGTGGCGCCTCGAACCGCCGCTGAGAAAGCGGTGGACTTGCTGGTGGGCCAGTAGAAGCCGCTCCGCCAGGTACTCCCAAAAGGGCCATGCGCTGCGAAAGTCTGGGGGCAGCCGCTCCATAATGCGGAGAAAATCTAGGTGCCTCCCCGGGGCCGCTTCAGCAGCGGGCATGTCCTCGTCTGCGTCGGCGTTGCCCAAGGTGCTGAGCTCGCGCATCATGGCCTGTGGGGGGAGAAGCGAAGGAAAGGAAGCTGAGAGAGGTAAGGAGGGAAGAGGTAGGCCTGGGCTGAATTACAGCTGCATGGCGTAGGTTTAATGCCTGGCGGCATCGCCTCCTTCATGAGGCTTGCGCGGCCGCCTGGGCGAGAGGCGCTGACCGCAATGCGAGAGGCTTTCGCCTTCTCTTAACTGAAGTTTGAGGCGCTCCCTGTGTATCCTGTCGATACGGAGCTGGTCCTGCCTATGCTCCTCTTTGAGCTGGGCAATCCTATTCTCGTGCGCCTTGAGGACTGCACTGCGCTGCTCGTCCGATGCTGCGTCTGGCGCTTCGGCGGGCGAGTGCGGGCGCGGAGCAGCATGGGCAGCACGGTGAGACTTGCGAGCCTTATGGTGCCTTGGAGGAGGAGAGGCTGGAGGCGAGGCCGTGCCGCGGAATGCCTGCGGGCTGCTTTGAGCCTCGGCTGGTCCGCGGCGCTGTGGCGCCGGCTGCTTGAGTGCACTCTTGCGCGGCTCCGTGCTGCGGCGCGAATTGTATGCCACCCTAGGGGCTTTGGCCGTGAATTCGTCTGTAAAGGAGACCTGCTTGCGCTTGCGAGTGGCAGAGGCGCGGGGCACTGCTGGCTGTTCAGCTGGCCCCGGAGAATCCTGCGGGGGAAAAGGGGAAGAGACAGAGGAATATGAGGCATCGTCTACCTGCGCAAGCCTCCTAGGAAACGCAGGCGAACTGGAGGCCCTGCGCGGCTGACGCCTGTGGGGGGCTGCAACTTTGCGGGATTCGCGCGGAGGTGGGGGTGAGGGACGCGCAGCATGGGGTGGAGAAAAAGGAGAGGCGGCCTGGCCGATCCAGCCTTCCGGAATGGCGGCTTTGGCCTTCACTGTGGGATGATCAGGGGGAGGCAAGGGGGGCATGGCGCGCGGAGGTGGCGGAGGATGAAAGGTGGCTCCATAGATGTGCCTGCCGCGTCCCACTGGGGGGCCGTTGAAATCGCCAGGTGGGCGTGGGGGACCTGAGGCTGAGGGAGTGCTAGACTGGGAGCGCTGCACTGCCTTGGCTACCTGGGCGAACTGGGCAGGTGAGAGCAGGGGGGGAGGAGCTGAGGCTGAGCGAAATTGGCCCGGTGGCGGATGCCTGGGTCTGGCCTCACGAGGCACCAGCACCCGCGGCCTTCTGGACATGTGCCGCCTGCCTAAATGTCGAAGATGTCGGCGTTGAAGTCCTGCGGGGCGGGGGAAGCAGGATGCCACATGTGAGAGAAGGTAAGGCCAGTGAGCGGGGCGGGGCGCGCCGCTTGGCGGGCGCGCTCGGCCCTGATTTGTCTGGCCCGGCCCCGATTGCACTGGATGCGCCTTTTCTGATCCAGAGTTAGGGGGGGAGGGGGCGGCGGCGGAGGGAGAGTGGAGGGAAAAGTGGGGGCTGTGCCCAAAAAATGCGCGGCCTCTTGTTCCGCCTCCGAGTCCTGATCGGCAGGGCCAGGCGTCTCGGGAGCCTCCGATGGGAGGTCGCTATGGCGGCGCAACGGCTCGGAGGGCCTGGTCGGAGCCAAAAGCCTGCGGAAGCGATCCAGCTCCCCATCCACTTTAGCTCGGGTGCGAGGGGCAGAGGGGTCAGCGAAGTCGGGACCTAGCCACAAATCGCTAGTCATAGATGCAGAGAAACGGAGGAGTGGGGCCAGAATGGCAGGGTCCGCCTGGGGGGGAAGGTCCTGTGGGTCTTCAACAAATGGCAAAATGGCGTCCTGGCATATGGCCTGGGCGAGGCATTCGCAAAGGGCAGAAGGATAGGTCTTTTTGTCTGCCGTGAAAAAGCGGCCATTCTCGTCCTTGCCTAATAGTGTGTGATGCGCCCCCCGTGGGTGCGTGCACTTGGCCCCTTGGGGGCGGTTGAGTAGGAGCACTGGGAGAGAAGGGAGGCGGAGCGATAGCAAGCGCGTGGGGGCCTTGCCGAATTCGCTAGGAGGACGGCAAGACGGTTGAAACATGCACTGGTCGAAGTCAGTGGTGCGGACAGCCGGGGCAGCAGCCAAGGCCATTAGGGGCCTCCACATCCAGCTGGGCTGTGCTCTGGGTTCCCAGTGCGCGGGGCATGGATGTTCCATCCAGGCCGAGGTACCCATGTCTAGGTGCGCGGCAAATAATAGGACCAACGAGGCGAGAAGCAGGTTGGCTATCTGCAGTTGGCGGGACTGCTTGGGCGTAGCGTTGGGGATGCCCCAGTAATGGTCGATAGTGCGTAACGGCGGGGGCCCGTTGGGCTTCCAGCGGGCCGCGCAAAAAGTTTCGCAAGGCGGTCCTCCGCCTGAAACAACCACTCTGCCAGCATCAATATGATGCTGCCATAGCTTGATGGTCTCCGACTTGGTGAGATCGCCTGTGTCAGGGTCGATGGCAATGTCGACCGACAGTATGTAAACCTCAAGCGAGGGAGTGGGCGCGAATGATTCCAGGTGGTGCTGGATATCCCCTTCGCGCCTGCGGCCAGAAAAGAGGTTGAGGATAAAGATCTCCTTGCGCCTGATGCGCGCTGGAATGTCATTGGTCGCTAGACCGGTGTAGTCTTGCGGTTGAAATGGCCATTCAGGCAGCGCAGGGAGAGGAGGAGGCTGCGGCGGAGGCACGTCGGCAGGAAAAAGCAGTGTAACGGCTGCTGGGTCTAGGGCGTAGTCGGTAACTGCCATTATGGCGCGGGCGTCCCCTTGCGATAGGTGCTTGGCAAAGTCTCGAAAGTGCTGGGTGGTAGCGCGCTTGGCACGATGTGCCGGTAATGCCACCCGCCAGCGTCCTACTCCTGATTTCACTTGGAGCTTGGCATTTTCGCAACGCTGCATGGCCAGCGAGGCGATTTGCTCCTGAGGCAGGCGTTGGGAGTGACAAAGAAGGTAGAGAGCACAGATGAAGGAGTCAAAACAGAGATGTTGCATGAGACTGGCACGGGAGCCGAAAGGGAGGCTGCAGGCAGGGCAAACCGCGGTGTCGGGTACCAGGCCTTTGACCCGATGGGACAAGGTCCAGTGCATCTGGGCCACATGCTGCTTTAGCCCCCGAAATTTGAGAAATGTGCGCGGGCACCATGGGCAGGTGAGCACAGATGGGTAGTGTGCTGCCAGGCGTTGCTGCTCGATCGGATGCTGTACATGGTCCGTCGGCAGGGGGATCCCGCAGGGCACGGAGATGGCAAAGAAGTGTTTAGCGGCGGCCTCGGCGAGTGCTGCGCGTGCGAAATGCTGGGCCCCCGCTGTAAGGGCATTGCGAATTCGACGCTTCCATCCGGTGTGGGATTGGAGGGCAAGGGCCTCCCATCCCACACCGGAGAGGAGGAGGCGGAGGAGGGCGGAGGAGGCGGAATCTCTCGTCACTCTGGTCGCTCGTCCTCGTCGTTGGCGCCTCGGTCGTCGTCCGCGCCCTCGCCGCCATCCGCGACCGCGCCCCCGTCGTCGCCCGCGCCCGTGCCCTCGTCCTCGTCCCCGTCCCCTCCGTCGTCGTCCTCGCCCTCCTTCTCCGCCTCCGCGTGGTCGTCGTCTTCGTCAGCATCGCCGTCGGCGTGGTCCTCGTGGTGGTTTTCCTCCGCCTCGTCCTCCTCATCCATAGAATCCTGCTGCTCTTGCAGCTGCGGCTCCTGAGCTCCTCCAACCTCCCACCCCCGCCGGGCCTCGTCTTCCGCCTCTGCATCCTCTTGCTCCTGCACTGCTGGTTCTTGATACATGTTTATGGTTGTTACGCCTGCCAATGCGATCTCGCACTGAGTTCCGACTGTGCGACCAACCGTCCTCCCGCATGGAAAGCCTGCCAAACAGTCATCTGAACTCTCCCCTGGCCTTCCCTCTCAACATGTATTCCAAGATCGTGTGGACTGACAGAACGTCTACAGATATGCGACGGAGGTGTCGGCGCTTACCCGTCGTCCGCCCCAAGAGGCCCTGATATTGTTCACGGAACGCCACCGAGAGGTGAACAAAGTCATGTGGTCCTCCCACGTGCTTGACTCTCTCTCTCTCTCTCTCTCTCTCTCTCTCTCTCTCTCTCTCCACTCCAGCTCAAGATCGCCTCGAGACGGGGGCCGCAGAGGCTTCCAAAGACGGCCCAGAGCTTCCGTGCGAGCCCCCACGAGGCCCCCAAAGATCTGCCGAGAGGGTCCCACCGAGCCAGGCCTTCGGGACGGACGGCCAAACACCACCCCCAGCATGTCGGCTACACGCAAGAGCGACCATGGGTAAGAATGACCTTTGGTGCACGGACTTTGGGGGGCCGCGGGGGGACCAAACATAAACGCCTACGACGCCACTGCCGCCTCGCGTTCGGCGGTCGGGGGACCCCATGGTCTGGAGGTCGGCAAGAGGTGTGGCACAAAGAGGTACGGTGCCAATCGTGGAAATGGCGATGCGATCTGCGATGAATGTACGGGTCCGAAACATATACACCACCACCACCTCCCTCACCCCCTCCCTCTCCCAGGAAAGGAGAGGAAGAAGAGGGTAGAGGAGGGAGGAGGAACCGACGTGGTGGTGGTGTATACTCTTGGGACCCGCAGAATCACATCGCCGGAGTCCCCTTTGCATGAAGTGAGCACCGCGCCCCTCTATGCCATTCCCCTTCCCTGCCTCGAGGCGCTGGGCCTCGCACCAGAGGTCGCTCGGGCGCAAGGCCGCTCTTGCGGGCGCAGCCGCCACGACCTGCCGTGGGCGGAGGGAGGGAGGGAGGAGGGAAGG